>JAJOOS010028790.1:0-13164 GCA_029582725.1 Solanum chiquidenum | reverse complement strand
TCTCCAAGGATTTGGACTTGGGTCTCTTGGATTCTTCATTCTTGGTCTGTAGCAAGACTTAAATCTTCATACCCATTTGAATGCAAGCTCATTTAGGTATAAATTTTTATCTCTTGATGTTTGGCTAAAAACCCCAATTCTTGGGGTGTGATGTAGCGAATATGGGTTAAGATTGTTGTTGGGTCTTACTTGCTAATAAATTAGATGTAGTTTAATGGTGATTTCGTCTAGTAGTTGTGGATGAATTTAACAAATTTGTAGTTGCAAATACATGTTTATTTATGTGTTTTCCGCTTGCTCGAGAGAGAGGTCACGAAACCAAGACTACTAGATTGATGGCCTAAGGAGTGGGTCGACATGAGGTTCAGCTCGAGAGAGTGAACCCTAGTCCCATGGCCTAACACTTAGCTTGGGAGAGTGAGTGGAGTAAGGCGTAGGCTGGTCTTCATGCGGCAAGTGGGTGTCTGAGAGGAACCCATTTGAAACAGGGTAAGTTGCTCGAGAGAGAATTTATTCCCACATATAGCTTAACCTAGTCACTATTACTCTATAAATTTTCTATCGAAAGCATGTACCAAACAATTTAGATTAACCCGTCACATCCCAAGAATTCCCTCTCATTCATAGATTTCTTTGTTATTTCTATTGTTTTTGCTATACTTGTGACAAAACCCCAAAATTGTTAATTGACACTTTGGTGTACCCCTCTAATTTACAATATTTTTAATCGTTAATGTCTTTAGCTACGACTAGTTAGAACTAAATTTTATTTTTCTATTAATTCTCGAAACCACTCCCTTAGGACTCGACCCCAACCCTTGGTTGGGTTATTATACTATTGCACGATCGTAGACACTTGCATTGGAAGTTGTATCATTGATTACACAAACATCAACTGTTGGTCCACCCACGGTCCATCGGTCCACCCACGGTCCGTCGGTCCACCCACGGTCCATCGGTCCACCCACGGTACGTCGGTCCCGTCTGTCAGTTGCTCCCGACAGTAGTTAAGTCAGGGATCTTTTGGCCTGTTTCGTATGCGTTGGACCCCTAAAAAACGTCGCTTAAACCCTAAACTACGTAGTTTTGGTCAGTTTTGGCCTAGAAACATAACTAGTACTTACCTATGTCAAATCATTCATCAAAACTTAGAAAACTTAGAGCATAAGAGGAGAAAGAGGTCAAGAACCCTAGTTTAAGAACGCAACAAATTTTCATCCGTTTCTGTCTTGAAATTGATAGATTTCTCCATGGAATTCTTCACGAGGTATGTGGGATTTCACTAGTGGGTTCCTTTCACCCATTAGATCCCTAGATTTCAGTCAGAATCATGATCCCCTTAATATTATCTAGACCTAGAGTTTTTTGAATGTTAGAATTGTTGGGTTTTAGATGTTAGAATGATCCAAATCATATTACCATGTTGTAGTATTGTTTTTTCCCAGATTCATGCATAAACTCAAAACCCTAGCTATGTAGTTCTTTTAGTTCATGAATTACAGATGCTAGGTCAAGTAATTCAGTTATATATATAAACATGCCTCCGTTTTCGAATGCATTATTATCAGTATATTAATGTTGCATTCTCAGTTTGTATATCAGTATTTTGAGCTATCCAGTATTACAACATTTCAGTCATAAAATGTTAATTACTTAATCAGTTGGGAGAAGTTTAATACCGAGTGGACTAGGTTCAGTCACCTTCAAGTCCCAAAACAACGTGCCTTATAGGATAAGTTGGGCATTACATTTTATTGATCACGCCAGCATGCCTCTATACCTCTGGCAGGGTATATTAGGTCTTCTTGATGGGGCGTATACATCAGACTCCACATTTAGCTCATGTGGTTTTATGTCTATTATTAGTATCTCCCTTACAGTTCAGTAGGATTCTATTGCATTGACCCATGTTATCAGTATAGTTCAAAATTCAGTCTCAACACATGTTATAAACTTGGTCATTGTATTCACTTTAGCCATGTTCAGTATTACCAGTATCCTTATCATGTTCAGATTATAACATTGCTTTATTGCTTGTTCAGTTATGTTATTGTTCAGCTTTATTCTATCCTACGTGCTCAGTACCTTCAAGTACTGACGCATACTCTGCGCTACATCTTCAGGTTATGTAGGTTCAGGTCCTCAGCAGTCAAATCACGCATAGATCGGTTTCCAATCTCCAACTCAACAACATCAGTGGTGAGTTCTCATTCTTTGAGGACTAGTGAAATGATTATCTTTCCATTTTAGTTTTGGGTTCAGTTTTGCTAGATTTAGCTGGGGCATGTCCCAGCACTTCTAGTCAATTAGAGGCTATTTTCAGACATAGTTAGATTCAATTTTAGTATTTGAATTTATTTCATTATCTTAAACTCTTCTCAGCTTCATATATATATATATATATATATTCAGACTTAGTATGGGTATTCCCCATCATTTCAGTTTTATAATGATTAGGCATAGTGTTTCTTGTTGTAGTTTATCTCCAAGTATGCTTATGATATGCCAGTAGGGTTAGCTTGGGTTCACTCGTGATCCTAGATCCTATGTTTTCATCTAGGGGGTGGCCTCGGGGAGTGACAAAAAAGACTAGAGAGGTTTTCTCCCAAGTGGGAGATAGTGTGCTTCATGGTTGGTATGTATGTGGGCCTATTTAAATTGTTGGAAGGGTTCGTTGCTTTGGGTTGGTATGTGCAAGGTTGGAGATGGTGTGATGTCTTAGTATCCCTACCTCTTTCCTTTATCTCTGGGTCAAGCTTGAGGCATTAGTCCATCATGTTTACTTTTTAGGATCTTAGTGTTTTAGCCATTCCCATGTTTCCTCATGCATGCATGCTCAAGAAAAAAATGGATTTTTCAAAGATATGATTTATCTTGATTGATTATTTTATGATTATGTGTATTGAGTATGATTTTGCAGGTATGCCTTTATGAAATGATGTTTTGAACATGCTTTAGCTTGGAGTTGATGTTTCCTCCTCAGTTATGTGCATTTATGTGATTGCATTCATGTTGGGCTGTTAGGTTTAAGTTCCTACCCTCCGTATGATGTCTTGAATCCCATTTAAGGAAAAATATTCCCAAGGGAGAGATATTGTAATACCTCAGATTTGAAAAGAAGGAATATTATATTGCAGGTTTCTAGAAAATTGGTGCCAGTACCGACAGAACCACTGATGATTTGTGTGTTGACTTATGAGCCGTAGGTGGAACCGTGGTTTTCAAGTTCTAGTCATTCTAAAAACATCAAGTCCCAAATCTTTTTATGGTTCTCCAGGACGGTCCGCCATTCAATGTACGAGTTGTAGGTATGTCTTGTAGGTCAACCTCAGACTTGGTGAAATTTTAGGATAAAAAATTAGGACTTACGGTGGTCATGCACGGTCCATGAGTGGACCAACGGACTGTACAGGGGTCCCATCAGTCAAGGGTCCAGAAAAAAGTCTCTGAATCCTACCTATGGTCGACCAGGACGGTCCGTAGAAGGACCTACGAACCGTAGGTCTGGTCTGTCAGTGACGGTTCGACAATTAATTTAAGGGGGCTTTTTGGTGTTCTCCTTAATCGTTTTAACCCTATACTACATCATTTTTCCTTCTACCCAAAGCACTATATAATTATTTTTAACCCCAAATCACCCAATTCAATTCATTTTCCTAAATTTCCTAAACTTGACCAAATTCATCCTCTCCAAATATCTTATCTCTAGATCAAGGAAGAAGAAGAAGCTAGGTTTCTTCAAGTTCAAGTCTTCATTCTTCATTATTGCTTAGGGCTTGAATCAATGAATGTATCCCCCAAAGTGTTTTCAATTCTCCAATTTAATTTCTCAAGATTTGATTAGATTTTCACTAAATTCCTCATGGGTTCTATTTGTATGGATTCATTTACTTTATTATGATCTTATTTTGATTATTTGAACTTAATTATGTGATTTTCAACCGATTTCGTGTGAACCTATGCATTGATCTATGAATTTTGATTATGAACCCTAATTTACATGAATTTATGAAGAAGCTTGAATCTATGAATATGTTTTATGAAATTATGCATGTTTTTATGAAAGTATGTTTATGACTCAAGCAAGCTTATAGATGAAGGTATCTATATATTCTATAAAGCTTGGCCACATGACATGAATGACATCTAGATTTTCCTTCAAAAAAATTTGGGCTATTTTCCTAAATTAGGTCTTGATTAGTATGGTATCCGGATATGCCATCAATGATTATAGATCACGCTTTTAAAACTATTTCCATTGGTATTAGGTCATTTATAACATGAAGTGAATGAATATGGGCCGTAAAGCTATTATGGAAAGATCATGGATGGTGAAAAGTTTTTTCTCACGCATGGTCTAAGGAGCTATCCTATGATAAGACAAGCAACGAATACCCATGACCCATAATTATAAGACAAATGGTGAAACCCCATGTCCAATAATGATAAGACATGTGGAAAATACCGATCTCCTAAGATGATAAGATGAGTTAAGATTAATGACTATTCCGTGGGATTTATGCTTAGCACCGAGTGGACTAGCGACGAATACCCATGTCCCATAAACTATGTGCCACCATAGGATGATTGTCTTAGATAGACATTAGCTAGTGGATCCAAGTAAGCTAGAAGTTTATGGTCTTTACCTTGGCAAGTAGGACACCCCTTTTTTGTGTAGGGCAGACACTGGATTCTATGTTATAGCTCGCATGGTCTTTATGTCGGTTAACGATAAATTTCCCACAAAATGAACTAAGTTAATTACTAATGTTTTATGAAGCTTCCTTTATTATTTAAAGATCCATTAACCATGTTCATGATTTATGAATCTTCTGAAATGATTTTACTATGTTTTAACTTGGTCTTGCATTCCATATTTTTTATATGTCCCTTTATGATCATGTCTCATGTTTTATTGCATTCCCCTTATTCTTAGTACATTCCATGTACTAATGCCTACTTTTGCCTACATTGTTTCACTAATGTAGGGCTTGACGACTCTTCTCCTTCCATTCATGGCTAGTTGATTGCATTAGAGATTTGAAGACTTGGCAAGTCCTCATACATTCGAGGATAATGTCACTTTTATAGCTTGATGTCATTTCAGTTTCAGACTTTGTATATGATGTATGGGTTACATCCCAATCACTTTTCTTACTATATATTAGATGGCTTATTGAGACAAATGTTAGATTTCTGCTTTGATTCAAAAAATCTTTATCTTAAATGTTATCTTTTGAACTCTAAAATTCTATTATCTTCTATGATGTATGCTAAGTGACTTGTGTAGGGCCTCTCGGAGTCTTATATGCCATGTCACGTCTAAGGTATACTTTGGGTCATGACAATCCACGTGTCTTAACTTTGCCCAAGTGTAGCTTCACGTATGGGTTCACAGACTGTGCAACTCTTCACGAGTTCATTCACGATCTGTGAAAGTCAGGTCGATCATGTTAAAATGACCCGATCCGATCCAGCCCTTACCCTAGTTTTCTATTTAAGGGGTTTTGAGGTAAAAGAAATGGTTTCCCCACTTTCTTTGAATACATAACATCTCTTAGGAAACAAATAGTCATTTTCATTCATCTACATCAAGGAATTCTATTGATCACATAGTTCAAAGAATTGATTATCCTGAAAAGCTCATTCTTCATCTTGTTTTCGATTAACTTGAAGTAACTACCTGATGATTTTTTATTATAACTTCAAATTACAAAATTGGGGTGTGGATATTTATATGCCCAAATTACACCTCCCTAAAGAAGTATAAGCGATGGCTGTCAAATAAAAAACCTAACTGAGGTTAGGATCGTTCCCATGAGGAATATGGTCTAGACTTAGGATAATTTATGGTTAATTGTACATTAAGTCAAATTACTTCCATGAAAGAGGGGGTGGGGAGGGGGTGGTTTGTAAACAAAGTAATTGTTGATTGATTTGTAGTAACAAGTAAGAAGTAAGAAGAATCTGAAGTTTGTAATATCAATATGAGATGAAACTAGGGCATACATGTTCCCCACAAGTTCTAAATGCAATAATCCTAATAATAGTAAATATTTCCTAGTGTTTATTATGCAAAGTTGGTAAGTTAGGTATCTTCTAAGTGATTTGTCATCCAAGTAAGGAATTTCACCACAGAACTTGGTCGGTCTACGGGTGTGTGTTTTACTAACCCTTACCATTGACCCCAGATTAGCCCTCGTGTATTTGGGCCAGGCTATTAGATAGAGGATTATCACGCTAAATCTTGGTTGTTTAACCTCTTTCTCATTCATTACTTCCTTGGTCGGGTAAGTAGGAATGAGGAAATTTCTAACATTGTGCACCGTGGAAAAGCATTGAAAATGAAGAGATTAACAATACCTGTATAAACACTATTCCACAATTACTTAATTATTCGTTTTACGTCGTTAATTACTCATGGTTCCCACAACCCTAGTTGTGGATTTAGTTATTCATGCTTGAGAATTCACAATTCATATTAGGGTTAATAGCATAAATCATGAACTTACAATGAGAATAGATGAAATCCAGAATCTTGAATTGAAGAACAAACAAAATTTTCATAAACTGAACTTTAAGAATTAAATGCTAAAAGTGTTTGCAAAATAATTCTCAAACCTAAAACAAAGTCTCCAAAAATCTAACAACCCAAAATTGAAATTTACAACTAATATTGATAGAAAATAAATCCTTAACCAAGTCGAAAAAGGAATACTAAGGAAATCCGGTCTTGGGCAGTGTCACCTATGGTTAGTCACTTACGGCTCGTCGAAGGAACGACGACTCGTAAGTGCCTCTGTCAACTAGTAGTTAGCGAATTATCCACTAGGTGTAATCGACGGGCATGGACTACGGCTCATAGGTCTAAGTACAACTCGTCCTGTTCAATCGTCGTTCATAGACTGGAACTCATCTACTCTTTAGTTATCTACGACTCCTCATGTATGACTCGTAGTGACAACTATGGCTCATCGATTACTCTCATAGTTCAAAACTTAGTCCATTTTCTCAGCACTTCACCCACTCCTTCCACCTACGGCTCATCGAAGGAATGATGGCTCATAGGTGGGTTCATCTGTCACAAAAATATCCTGCTATTTCAACACTTTGAATACCAACTGCTCCAAAATCTATTTCCTACGAAATCAAATCAAAATACCATTTACATCGACTAACAAAATGCCTAAGACTCATGCAAAAATCTAAGTTTAATGCATCAAAAGTACCGTAAATTCCCGGTAGATCAACACCCTCAACTTAAATTTGTTGCTTGTCCTCAAGCGATGCGACACACTCTAAATGAAACTTGTGCAGAAGTAACCCACAAACTCAAGTAATAACATGTCATTTTCTAAAAATTCACCCTCCTTACTTATTTTCAGCATAGTGCAAATCGTTTCTTTGAAACTCAACAGGGTAATTCATGCGGATCAATACATGACATAGACATACCAATAGACACATATACATACAACAATCACCAAGATACCAACTATTAATAATTTAACATGTGCCTTTACCACAAAAAAGTACCTTTTTCAAACATAATTTTGACTTGTTTTTAGTTAGGAACTCAGTATTCACTCACACTCAGAAGCAAATTTAGTATAGTTTGTGCTTGATACCATAGGCTTGCCCTTAATTTCTACGCTTTAACTTTCCAAACTGTTTACTTAGGATCACTATAGGACTTTCTTAGCTCATAATGTAGGCTTAGGGTCAGGTATGGTATATTTGGATATTAAGGGACTTTTTTCCTCCTTGACATTACATTGGCTATTTCACTTCTTCTACAACCAATTCTGACATCGTCTTACTTTATGATCTTCTCCTTATGATTTATTTAAGCTAGGGGGTGACTTCGACTTGACATTCTTGCTTGATTCATCTTTTCTTAAGATTTTCATTCTTTTGTTTCTTTTTGTTCAGTCATGCCATTTTCCACATTTTGCTCATTTTCTCTACACATGACTCTTTTCATACCTTTTCTTTCTTGTTTTCCTTCATAAAAGCCAACCTTAGGTGTTTTGCATGAGTTGAGGTGCACGATGTCCTAGGGAGGACCAGGGCCAAATTCAAGGCAACATTTTGAAGTATCCAACCTCAACTTAGGCAAGCCTAAGTTGAGGTGCACAATGTCCAAGGAGGGACTAGGACCAACATAGAGTTTCACAATTTTTTTCTAGGGAAGATGAGTTGGGTTTATTCAAAAAATTAGTATTCAATAGGCTCAAACAATTGGATCAAAGGGAGTAATTTATTCTTTTGGTTGGTTGTTTATAGGCTTAAGTGGACTCATTATCAATAATGGCCTATGATTATTTCCCAATTCCCTGTCTAAATAATCTTCGCAAGACTAATGGGGCAAGTTTAGATTGGCATATATGACTATACAAACAACCTCACATGATTAAAGACCTTAAATTACCAATTACCACATCCGGGGAACCCTCATGATCTTGTCAAGTTTGATCTTGCCTACCATCCCTTCCCTTAGAAGTAAGAATTGGTCACTCTCTTTTCTTGTGACCACTCTTCCCACAACCAAAGCAAGCATTAGAACCGGCTAGACACTCACCCTTATGTCTTCTCCCACACTCCCTACACTCGGGCCTCATTTGGTTACTACCACCCTTACTTTGAGAATTATTACCTCCATCAGACCTTGAATGTGAAGACTCACCGTCATCCCTTCTTGCCCTCTTTGAATCCCTAATTTTCTCCCTAAGCTTTCTTTTTCTATTTTTTGTGCATGTATCATCAACCGGGAAACATCCATCTCTTTAACAAGCATGGCGGTTAGGCATTATTTGACCACTAAGTCAGAAGCACTCGACACAAACTTACTCATCCTTTCCCTTGTATCGGCAACCATAGTTGGAGCATATTTAGACAATTGCGTAAATTTCAAAGCATATTCCTTCACACTGATATCTCTTTGACGAAGGTTAATGAACTCCAACATTTTTACCTCCTCCATCTCTAGGGGAAAGAACTTATCAAGAAACGCAACCTTAAATTTCTCCCAATCAGGAGGACCCTCATCTATCGCCCTCTATTCTTTCCATTGGTTGAACCAAACTTGAGCAACACCCTTAAGTTGATAAGCGGCCAATTCCACCTTTTCTACCGGCGTCACTCCCATGATCATCAACACGTTATACACCTCATCAATAAAATCTAGATGATCTTCCTCAACGTTAGACCCATGAAATTCTAGAGGATTCATTTTAATAAAGTCCCTCACTCTAGTTGTCTCCATACCCACATTTGGGTTCACGGGAGCTACAACTGCCCTATTTGCTAGAGCCATCATAGCTTGGGACAATGCATGAAATGCGGCTCGAAACTCATCATTAGCCACTTGCTCATCCTAAGGGTTGACCGGCACTTGGGAAATTTCTTGTCTCACATTCTCACGAACATTCCTATTCCTTCTCATGGGATTCCTTCGTGGAAGCATATTCTGAAAAGCATAAATAGGGGTTAGGAGAGAAAGACACCTAGAGTTACACTCTATCGCATGACTTTAGAGTAATGAAAGAAGTGGATTATCCTTAACATCTTATAGCCTCTCATTCATAAATGTGGCGCGCTTCACACTCATGAACAAGACTCTACTAGACGTGGCTTATTAGACATCCTAGGACCATGCTAAACCTTGTGCTCTGATTACCAAGTTTGTCACGACCCAGGGGTACACCCTAGATGTAACATGGCGTATACAACCTCGAAGGAATCAATACAATCCACTTAGCTATCATAACATAAGAAATAGAACATAAAGACTAAAACAATAGTCCAAGGCCAATAGTTTTTATAAAGCGAAAAGTGGAAGTTTAAACTCTTGTCTCATCATAGCCATCTAATACAATAGAATGAAATTGGGCTTAGCCCATACATCATGTCCAAAATAGAAATACATGTAAAGGAACTAAAAAATGAAAGTCCATCCTCGAAGCATGAGGACTCACCAAAGCTCAGAAAATCTCAAGTCAACCCCTAGCCACGAAGTTGATGACCCTGGTTGTCGGACCCTACATTTGGGAAAATGTAGGCAAAAGTATGTGTTAGTACAAAACAATGTACCAAGTATGATAGCCATGAATAAAATATTTAAAACATGCAAAAATGGGACATTTTCATAAGTATTCAATGATCAAGCTAACACATGTATTTTTGAGAGTTAGAAACCATACGTCATAAAACCATGATCAATGCAATTGAACATCATTTTAAAAACATACTTACGATACTTCCTTGAAATAAACTTGGTTCATTATTATTGTGGGGACTAGCCTTGACCGACATAGAGACCATGTGAGCTATTACATGATCCTCGATGTATCCCACACCGAAAAGGGTTGTCCTACTTGCTAAGGTAGAACCATGAGTTTGAGCTAAAGTGGATCCACTAGATAATGCCTATTTAGACAATCATCCTATGTGGGTACATAGGTAAGGGATAAGGAGATTTCTACTAGAAACTCAGCCTCAACTCGGGAGAGCTTCCATCTCAAGAGATTGCTTCTAGAAACCCGACCTCTACTCGGGAGAGCTTCCATCTCATATCAATATCCTCTCGGTGCTAAGAATAAATCCCACAGAATATTTATTAAGTGTTGACTTATCTCATAATTCATGGAAAGGTATCCTAGGATAACCAATCCAAGTTAGTTTCATTGGGATAGCTCCTTACTCTTTGATTCGACTAGGTGAGAAAGACTTCCAACCTAAGAATCCTTATTATATGAGAAAACCTTTCACATCATGATATATTGTATTTTTGAGAATATACTTTCAACAATACAACAACAACATCATCATTGGTACTTTACTCTCAAAGCACCCTTAAAACATTTGCATAGATTTCATAAGAAAATGCATAATTTCATAATTTACCTCTTGAGGTTCAAAGCCTACATTTTAATCATAAATACTTAGAAAACATGGGTTAGATATGGATTTCATCATAAATTCATGTAAATTTTGCAATACATGCTCAATTTCATAAAACTCATCCTTTAAGATCAAAATCCCACATCATATGATTCATAACTTTAAAACATGGGGATTACATGGGTTCATAGGGGAAAACATAATAAAATCATGATAATTCATCAACTCATACATATTAAAACATAATTCAATCATTTAGATCAATAATCAAGAAAACCCATGGTAATTGAAGAAAACCCTAACTTAATTGGGAAATTCTACCTTTTGAAATAGAGGAATTTGGGAACTCCATGGATGGAAGGAATCTATGGATGAAAATTATCATACCTTGAATTCAAATTCTAGACTTCAATGGAGGAATTGGAACCTTAGCTTCAAACCCTAGGTGAATCCTTCTTCTTGTTCTTCTAGTTCTAGAGAGAGAATTATTTGAGAGTTCTTCTTTTGTAATTTGGAAGAATAAAGTGAATGGGGTGAATTTGGGTATATATATATATATATATGGGGGTCATAAATATAGGCAAAACGACGTACTATAGGAACTATTTAATTAGGAAAAGATCCATATAACCCTGAAAATAACTGCCAGTTGACCACCAACGGACCCCAGTCAACAGACCATGGTCTGACCTATGGCTCGTCTTGGTGGTCTGTCGTTGGTCATCAGAGGCTAGGATTTTGGCCAGTGAACCACGGAACCCAACCACATACCGTGGTCTGACCTATGGTCTGTTGGTCAGGCCGTGGTCCTGAGCCTCCAGACCTCCCTTAGGCAAGGCTATTTATAGATCTCACCTATGGTCCATGGTCCCATCCATGGGACGTGGGTGGCCCTTGTGGCTGGCACCTGCAATTTTCCCAAAACTGCTTCATTTCCTCTTTTTGGATACGAGGTGTTACAAAAGACTCATCTATTGGAATGATTGTTGATTGATTTAAGGAAAATGGCTTCCTAAACCTTGTATTAGTTGGGTGTGTATGCTTCCTCCGTTGCTTGTGAGTTGGGAGTAATGGGGATGAGGTGAATGGTTATATTATCCACTTGATACATCTAAATAAATAAAAAAAGTGTTGAAATGAAAAAGGCTATGTGTTGAAAATGACGATGTGAATTGCCTTAATGTAATCCTTATTGATTGATTGATTGATGAAATGCTTGAAACAATGAATGTGGATTTCAATTTTGCAAATTGTTGTCTCTTCTATGTGGTGTGATATTGCTTGTGTGCTTTGATCGTTGAACACTGTGATGAGACATGTGATGATTGTGATGCTGAGGTTTTTAATGGCTAGTGCTATTATGCCGAGGTCTTTTTCGGCGAGTGTCATTATGCATGTAACACCCCGTATCCGAAAACAGAACTTAATGCAGTTTTTCAGAAGTTGCAGGTGCCAGCGATGGAAGCCAACTATGGACCTTCAGTCGACTGATGGCCCGTCAGTCAGCTCCGTCAATGGGCCAGTCAACTTTCAGTCTCTAGTCGCAAACGACGGAAGCCAACTACGGACCGTCAGTCAGCTCCATTGATGGGTCAGTCAAATTCCAACCTTCAGTCGTGAACAACGGTCGACCAATACAGACCATCAGTCGACTCACGGTTCGTCAGTCCTGTCTGTCGGACACTCCGACAGTAGTTAAGTCGGGGGTCTTTTGGTCTTTTCCTATTTTGTTTAACCCCTAAGCTACGTCATTTAGACCCTAAATTATGAGGTTTTAGTTAGTTTAAACCTAGAAACATAACTAGAACTTACCTAAGTCAAAACATTTATCAAAACTTAGAAAATTAGAAGCGTAAGAAGAGAAAGAGGCGACCAACCCTAACTCCAAGAATGCCACAAGTTTTCTTCAGTTCCAGCCCAGAAATCAAAGGATTTCTCCGTGGAATTCGTCACCAGGTATGTGGGATTTCACTAGTGGGTTCCTTTAGCCCATTAGTTCCCTAGAATTTAGTCAGATTCTTGATTCCATGATTATGAACATACCTAGGGTTTCTAGAACTTCAACAAATCATCATGAATTAGTTATTTAAATGTCCCAAATCAGATTATCATATTATTGCTCAGTTTATTGCATGAATTTCAGAACCCTAGCTATGTATTTCTTTAGTTCTTGAATTACACATGCTAGGTCAGATATTTCAGTATTCAGTTATACATGCCTCAGTTTATGAATGCATCATTATCAGATTAATTGTTGCATTC
>JAJOOS010028789.1:0-11887 GCA_029582725.1 Solanum chiquidenum | reverse complement strand
CTTCTTTGTATTAAACTCATCAGTTTTCATATATTTCAGTTATAGTATATGGGTATTCCCCATCTTTTCATTTTATTTATGATTTAGCTTCCGCATCAGTTTATTATCTTTAGTATGTTCATGATCATGCCAGCAGGGTTAGCTTGAGATCACTTGTGGTCCTAGGTCCCGTGTCCGCGTCTCGGGGGTAGTCTCGGGGCGTGACAATAAAATAGGCAACTTAAATCTTTAAAATATTTAAAAAAATAAATGAACAGAATTCTGAAACTCTATTGTCTATCTATGAAGCCTTTAAATGACAAAGATGGAAGTTGGGACAAGACCCACAACCTCCTAACAACTGATATAACTGAAAGTAAAAGTGGAACCCTCCGAAAGCAAGGAGGCTCACCATAGCTAACTCGAACTCCATGTGGTATCAACAAAGCTGTTGTTGATGACCCTAAATACATGTATATGCATCATGAAATAATATAGGCCAAATGACTCAGTACGTGAAATATACGAGTATGTAAGGGGAATTCTAAATCATAAACATAAGCTTGAACTTGATAAAAAGGAAACATACTTACCTCTTTCCAAACTTACTAAACCTAAGGAATACTCAAAACTACTCAAACTTACTTAACTCAGAAGTACTCAAGGATAAGATACTCAACTCAGTAATAAGATTCTCAACTCAATGAAACTTAACAATAAGGTAATCGACGACATAATGAAACACATATAAACTCAAGATACTCAACTTAAGATACTCAACTCGAAGGTACTCAACTCGAAATACTCAACTCATGATACTCAAGGATAAAGCAATAGTAAAAGATGCAATATATATGGAAAGTTGTAAAACTGTAGATAGCAACTCAATGTATTGAAAAATACAATAATACTTAATGTGTATATAAAAATACAATATAAATGTGTGGGAGTTTCTCTTACCGACAACCATCACTATGAGCTATGTGATGATACACTGGCTCGCCCACGCTGCCAAAACTATTCTATACGTTGCCAAGGTATTATACCTCTCAACTAATTAGATCCACTAGTCTGTGCTAAAAAGCACTAAGGAATCATCTAAAAAGTATGACCCTTTCTACCCACGACGGCTACATGGTTTATGGGGCTGTGAGTTGTACGAACTCTCCCCCATATCGGTTCTCAATACTACTCCCAAAATATACTCAGCTTATATGTTTAAAAACATAACTCTTTCTATGGTTTGAGATTATTACTTAAAATCTTTCTCTAAAAAGAGATGTTACTCAACTGCTCAAAACTCTTTTGGAAATTTGAGTTTCCTCCTCTTTTAAATGTGAAAACATTTACTCTTGGGAATACTTAATTTTTATATATCATTTTAAGGAAAATGAACTTGACTCTACTCTTTCTCAACTCAAGTGCTCAAGTCATAAAACAAGTTTAGAAAAAGTTGTAAAAGACTTCTCAAAATAGGGTTCATCCCGAATGATGGATGTGAAAGACTCAATTCAAGGTTTTCAATAACCATACAAAGAACTCGATACTCGGAACTCAATAAATCAGAACTCAAGAACTTCAATGATACTACTCATTTCAAGAATGCTCAACTCAAGGACTCAATGATACTCCTTATCTCAAGATTTCTCGACTCATATGGTTCATGCAGAATTATGGGCATGAACTACTCAACTTAAGGACTTCATGGCTAACATGTAATAGTTCCATGATTAGGAATATAATCTCAGAAGGGTTAGAAACTCAATACTCAAGACTTAGAACTTGAATATACTACTCCTCTCAAAGGTACTCAATTGATGAAGTTCGTGCGGAATTTATGGGCATGAATGACTCAATTCGAGGGTCTACATAGCAGTATGAAACTCATGTATCCTAATCTTCTCATTCTTATACATACTTCCTCAAATTTTAGCTCAAATCGATAGTTGATCTCAAAGGATTCATAATTGAACTCAAAGACTTTCTTGAACTCTACTCTTAACTCTCTCTTGAATGTAAATTATGAATTCAAGAGTTATGGTTCATGATATGAAGGATATAGTGATGAAAAAGTAGACTCATGAATAAATTCTCCTCACTCTCATACTCACTTTCTCGAGTCTTGAAACAAGTTATTAGAAATTGTAGAAGACTCTTCAAAGGACTCAAAAGGACTTTTCTCAAAATGTTTGAAAGAACTGTCAAGACTTAACTCTTAACTCTACCTTGAATTTGAATTATGAATTCAAGGTTATGATCTGTGATAAGAAAGATCTCTTGAAGTTTAGGAGAATATTTAGATGGTTAAACATGAGAAACGATCAAGAAATCACAGTCGGGAAGCAAGTCTGCGATGCGAAGATGCATTTAAATATTTGGTCGCGAAATAAATTTTGAGGCAGAGGGATCCGTGACCTCTCCGCAACGCGATTTTTTTTTTGTGAAATGGGGAGGTTGGTCCGCGACGCGGAAAGGGTTACCAGATTCTCCCGACTTTTTCCTTCTTCATTTTCTAACCCCAATTCACCTAAATTCGGTCCTTTTTCTCAATCCTTCTTTAGATTTAGATACCCAACACATTAACACAAGAACCTACTCATATACAACTCTAGAATCGACATGATTTCGTCAAGAACTAAACAATCTCATCTAAACTCAAGAACTAAACCCAATTTCAAGAACATCATACTTTCAACTTTCTAGAACGAACTTAACGCTAAAAGTAACATGATTGGCGTGTGGATGAACAAACCCAACACTATGAAAACTCATATAACTGAAAGAACCAAATTCTTTAAAAACTTGAAGGAGAATCTTTGAAGAAGAACCCTAGCCTTAGCGTTTCTTGAATTCCTTGAGCATTAGAATTTTTGGAGTGGATGAGAGGGTTTGATTTAAGAAAACTGATTTTCTACACGTTTAGGGCAATTTAGATGACTTCCTAAGGTTTTTTAGGACTAAAATACCCCTAAAGAAATAAATAAAATGAGCTAGGAGTCGGAATAATTTTTCACCAAGTAATGAGGTCTGTATTGGCTCCGTAATGCGGAGCCATCGCTGAGCTGCTGCCAGGTTTGTGCGTCGTTAGTAAATCAGTCATAACTTTTCACTCAGAGCTCGAAATTTATCAAACTCGGTGGCGTTGGAAATAGGACTCAAAGGTATTTAGTTTTCCATCTTGCATCTCACCTAACACATCATGTACTAGGAGTTATGAGCATTTGAAGTTGACCCAAAACTTAAGAAAAACTTAGGAATGACTTGAATGCTTTTCTCTTTGGTTCTTCTTGGAACTCAAGGTGCTACATCTAGTGACCTTAAAACTTAAAAAACAATTAAATTCCTTCTTAAAAGCTTACTCACTATGAAGGATGGTTCAAGTCTGAGCTCGAAAATTTTATGGGGTGTTACACCTTCATGGGCTGTGGAATTCCACACGGGTCGTAAGGTTGCCCAAAAGTGACCAAGAGCCACCCAAGGCCACTGTGAGGAACCGCGGACCACTAGACGGTCTGTGGAACCCCACACGGACCATCTGATTATATCATTGCTCATTATGCGTTGTTCAGCTTTATATTTTGTTCAGTTTCACATACTTATATCATGCATGCTCAGTACATTCCAAGTACTACCACATACTTTTGCCTTACATAGTTTTATGTTGTAGGTTCAGACGTTCATCATACAGATCACGCTTAGTTTGATCCTCAGTCCGACTTCAGCAGCTTCAGTGGCTAGTCCTCATACTTCGAGGACAATAGACATATTTTTTATATTTTGTTAGAGTTAGCTTGGGCATGTCTCAGCAACTCAACTCAGTTAGAGGCCTTTTAGACATAGTAGTAGCTTCAGTTAGGATTGTTAAGTGTTGTTTCAGTTATAACCAAACTCTTGTTATTCATATTTACCTTCAAACCAGTTGGGCTTGTTCCTTCTTCACATAACGATTGATTTAGCTTATGCATTGTACATATTTTACTTAGGTATTCTCAGTATGCTTGATATATGCCAAACTCAGGGTTAGCTTAGGGTCACTCGTGATCCTAGGTCCCGTGTTACGTCTAGGGGGTAGCCTTGAGGGGTGAAACAACCGATCAAAAATTCACCACACATGGAACCATGATGCACATACAGATATACAAATATTGTATGCTCACACACAAACATATCGAGTGCATAAACACAATTAAGCCTAATTTCTCTCTTTCTAGAGTATAATTAAACAACCTATGTTTATCTTAAGAGTTACTTCTTTGGTCTACATGATTAACAATGAACTACCCATGACGTCTGGCTAGCTTCCAACTGGGGCTTGAAAGTACCAAAGGTCAAGTTTTCCACACTATCAACCTATGACTAATTTTCCCTTAAGATGGTCATCATCCATCCATCATCGGGAACAATCACTTCTATAATAACTTACCAAACAAGACACAAGAAAAATCTACTTGGTTCGATGGGACGATCCTCAGAAACAGAGCCAAAAACAAAAGCTAAGAAACCCATTGTAAAAAATAAAAAAACTCGATAAAGTAGTAAACAATGATATTGGATATTAATCTCCCACCCTAAACTTAGACAAGCACATTCCCTAGTGCTACAATGAAAATCATAAGTAAAGAGTGAAAGAAAGAACTCCATGGGCCTCTCGAACTCGTCACTCTCATCCTCAACCTTTTCATCCGCCATATTTATGGCTCCATCCACTGCCATGAACAACGTTCTAACATCATCTAACTCCTCTTCATCAACATCATCGATTACGACCTAATCATCATTGATCACAGTTTGTTTTTTAAATCGGATACGAAAATTATGGTTTTAGAAGTTTTAGAATTTTGGAGGCTTTAAGTTATTTAAAGTGGTTTTTGTCAATAACCGGAGCTACGAGCCTTTCAATAGAATTTTGTTAGATCCATTGCAAAATACTAAATTTGTCCTAGGAGTGTTATCATTTTCAGTTTCGAAGTCTTTATGTGGATTTGAGATCTTCAGTTGGAAGTTTAAGTGTATTTAGGCTAAGAGTTGACTTTGGTCAATTGAAGTTCGGAAGCTGGGATTGGATTTTCGACGACACCATTGGACTTGGGAGATGATTTTAGGCCTAGGTGAGGTGTTGGTTAAATTTTCAGAGATCCTGAGGGAAGTTTGGTATTTTTTATGTAAGTTAGTTTATTAAGACTTTAATGGGTATCGGATCAAGGAGACCTCAAATCCATGTCTCAATGGTTCCATTGAGTTCAGAACATTGAATATAGTTGAGTAACATACCTAGTTTGAGTGCTCGAGATTTCGAACATATCTCGAGGATTCTTGTAGTGAATTGTTGTTGTTGTATCTGTTGTCTGATAGGTCTTTTTTGCAATCACGTGGATCTTGATTTTTATAATCTAATCCTCTATTTTGAATTGAAACTTTGTTTGTTTCCCTTGAACATATATTTTTAAGAAAATGGTGATTTGAGCTTGTTTTCAACTAGTTTTTCGACACGATTTTCACTAATGATTTTCAAAATATTAGTGCATCATATTTTATATAAATTTCCATATTTACCCTTAGTCCTCGGAAATGACACTTTGGGTCGACTTGGAATTGGTACACTTTTGTGACTTGTACTCTTTTGTAGCATCTTTGTAATATATATATATATATATATTATTTTATTTTCCTCTCTTTTCTTCCATTATAACTGTTGAATTTCTTCTTTGCTTGTTGGATGTTGTTTCTACCCTTATACTTATCACTTGTCATTCCGGATTTCGAATTGGCTTATCTACTGGTGAGTTATAGTAGGTTCCATCATGACTCGAGTTTTCGGGTCGTGACACTTAGGAGTTTAGTTCTATATTGCACAAGTATAAAATGGACGGAACGAGCATTGTTTATGCATTTTCCTTTTCCTCTTAAGCTATAAAATATTATTTCTCATACTTCCTCCGCCCCATATTATCTTTTCACATTATGTAAATTATGTGTTTCAAATAATCGGTCAATTTTCCAAAATCAAAATAGAATTAATTAAAACTTTTCAATTTTGAGCCTTAAAATAATTATTTGAATAAGACATAAATAAAATATATTTAGAAGAATTAAAGGATAAAATCAAATTGAAAATTATTTTTATTCCTTAAATGGGTGACAATAGGAAAAGTAGACAAAGCAATATGAGAAGGAGACCGTCGTATTTATATTTGCTTGACTAATTGTAGAACAAAATTTAATATGAGAAAGTGGTCAAAGTATTTTTTATTTACATGACTAAATGTAGAATGAAATTTAATGTTGGTAAAATGAATTATGGTAACAAAAATAAAGGATAAGATTGAGGAAATTTGTTCCTTGTCTATTTAAAGAAGAAGCAAATTGCTTTTGTTGAAACCTAAAAATGGATGATTGTGCGGTTTATTTCACTGAAGATATAGCAAAGGAAATTCTATTGAGGTGTCCATTGAAGTCGTTGTTGCGGTTCAAATGTGTCCGCAAGAGTTGATATGCTCTTATCAAAAACCCTGAATTCGTTCAACAACAGTTGAAGAATCATAACTTCCCACAACTCCTCACTTATACTAATGGTACCCATGATGATCCTGACCATGATTATCGTTCCATAAACGTTCAAAGGTATGAAACACCTTATAGGTTCTGTGGGCGGCTTATTTTTAATGTACGGAACAATTGATGGTACGATTTCATGTACATTATGGAATCTTGCTATTAGGGAGGTGAGACCCCTCCTTCTCTCTCTCCCTGCACCCATAATCCATGATGCCCCTGTGTTGGAGTTTGGATTTGACCCTTTGACTAATGACTATAAAATGGTTTACTTTCATTGCAATCTTTGGCATGAATATGCAGTAGCAGTGTATTCATGTTCTAGGGACTCATGGAGAATTTTAAAACCTAAAGAACCACTCCCCTTCTATAGAGATGTGAGAAACACATTTGGTACTGCTTATTTGAATGGAACTTATTATTGGCTGCTACGAGGGGGCCACCGTTGTGATTACACCATTCTTTTATTTGACTTTAGGAGTGAGATGTTTGAAGAGATTGAAGGGCCAGATTGTAACTTCGTTTATACTTCAATGTTGGGTTTGATGTTGATGGATGAATCCATTTCTATCTTGAACTATAACCGATGTAGTATGCTTGATTTGTTGGGTATATAGCAAGACTTAATGGGAAATGGAGGGAAGATGAAAAGATAGGAACTTGAAAAGTTCTCTTATGCCTTAGTAAAAAGACATTTCTCCCTCTTTGGTGGTGGAAATAAAAAATAGAAGTGTTTAAATAGAGAAGCATTTATATTAGTTGTTGAAAGGGTTGGAACGAGGGACCCCATCACGTCGTCGTCGTCATCGCTCGCTCGGCTACAGCTACGTCTTTGGCTTTGGAAATCGATCGAGAGATTATTTTTTGGACAAGGTTTGTTTTAATTATTTAATTAATTAATTAAATTAAATTAAATGGCCAAAGCATTTCAATTATTTAGTTATTTAACCGAAACGTTCTGACCCGACTCAGATCCACGCGACCCATTTTATTTAAAACACTTTATCATTTTAATTTGAATTTCCCGCCGTTGGATATGACTGTTCTGAAAGGTTGCAACTTTCAAGGAAAACCATGACCGTTTGAAAGGTTGCAAACTTTCTGGAATGATCGTATAGTTTCTGAAGTTTGCAACCTTTCAGAACCAGTGCTTCTTGGCTATAAATACCAGTGATTCTTCAGACTTTTTATTTGCAAAAATTTCTGATTTCTTCTTCTTCTTCTGCACAAATTTTCTTTGTGTACTTTAATGCCATTGAGTGGCACACTGACACCAGAGTTTTAGGTATCAGTACACTGGTGATTGAGATTATTCTATCCTGGGAGGACATATTCCAAATCAAATCTCAGATACTAGAGGGGAATAATTTTCTTAAGGGGACATTGTGCATTCAGTGGGCTTGATCTTCTTTCCATTCTATTTTCCAGTGTCTGGTATGTTTTACAGATTTTAGTATTCTGTTAATTAATATTTGTGTTCACTAGTTGATTTTAACTTTGCTAACTTAGTGTTTCTACAAAGTTTTTCTTATCATCAATTGTTTAGAATACAAATTGCTAACATGATTATGATATATGGGTAATGATCCAACCAGGTGTCTGTAACAAAATTTTGACCTTTGACTGCATCGAAATGATTAAGTCGTGTTATGCTAGCTCTCTCATTTTCACAGATAAAGCTTCTTATCTGGTCTCCTATAATGTCTGGACTAAGAAAATGAGGCATCTAGTATTTCAACATTCAAGCTTTGGAATAGGTGCAAAATGTGGTGGTTGTGGGGTTTTTTATTATAAGGAGAGCTTAGTAAAACTTACACAACGAGATGATTGAGAGTTGCTGCATTTATCGTCCGTTGAGCTTATAAACATGTTCAGTCAATTTCTTAGTTCTATTGTATGCATTAAATGTTTTCAATTGATCTTATTAAGTATGTAAAATTAGTTGAGCAGATGATATATAGCACATTTTCTTATCCAGCCTACTTGTTTTTTTTTCCGTCATTAGGTCTTAAGATCTGTGAGTTTGATGCTTGCTGCAAATTAAAGATATGAGTTATATAATCTTGTTAAACACTTTGATTAACTCAAATGAATTTGTGTCCTTTACTCTATTTATGATGGTTTGAGTGTTGCAATTTTCATGATGAGCTCTTTGTAGAATTAAGTTGTCAATTAGGAGTTCTATTGAAAATCCAACAACAAGAAAGTGTTGCAAAAGTAATACATATAGGGAAAATTATTGTTGCAAATGTAAATAGCTCAAAACATGTCTCTATATCATTCTCAACAATCATGTTACCCTCGATAATAAACGATAAAGAATGACATAAATATAGTCTTGTGGTGCATCTGTTGCACCAATCAAAGTATATAGTCGTCGAACACTGTAGTTTTAGTTCAGGTCCATCAATATTCGATACAAATGTTTGTTTCTTATCTTTGCTACTTCAATTTTGATAACATCTACGCATGTTACTGTTATAATCGGTAATTTTAAGGTTTCATTAATCAATATTTTTTGCATTCCTTTTAAGTACTATTTAACAGTACCTAGGGTTGAATCCATCAAAAACTGTAAAAGCACCTTTTTTCTCATTAATTTACTAGTTTGAGGTTTTCTCTTGATCGAACTACTATGGTGCAGCGATAATTTTCTTGAATATTTAGCAAGGGAGATTCTTCTGAGATTGCTTGTGAAATCCTTGTTGTGATTCAAAAATGAGTCTGCAAGAACTGGTACGCTCTTATCAAAACCCCTGAGTTTGTTCAACAACACTTGAAGAATTTAATTGCAAGTACTCAATATCTTAGAACTTTGGGAGCCAACAATACTAGACGTGATAGAAATGAAATCGACATTGACCTAGGTCGCATGGCAGAAAGATGCAGTTTTGTGAAGGTAAATCAGTCATAAGGGGAATCGTTGTCTCTGTCAACCTTAGTATTTTATTACTTTTGATTGAACTATCCAAAAAGGAAAAAAATATTGATCGAGTATAATTTAATGTTGTTCTAATGAAACAAACGACCAAAAAAAAAATGTTACTAATTTTAATGGAATCTATAATGTGATAACCTAATACACTTATTTTGATGATAAAGAAATATTTCATAACTACTTCTTAAAATATTATCTACGGAAAAGGGCCTAAAATACCCTTGAACTATTGGAAATGGTACAAAACTACCCTCCATCCACCTATTGGCTCCCAAATACACCTGACATCCTCCTATTGGCTCTCAAATACCCCTGATATCCACCTATTGGCTCCCAAATACCCTTTCATCCACCTTTAGGTCCAATATTGACCACTTTTATAGCGGATTATCATTTAAATAATTTTTTTAAATACCTAGCGACCATCTATTGACTACAATTTAAATACTTAAATTAATTTACAAACTCATTCATTTTGCTCGATCCAAATTGACTACACCCGACTCAAGTTAGTTATACCCGACCCAAATTAACTACACCCGCCACAAAATACATTTACCCCACCGATTAAAAGAAATACACCCTTTATTCCCAACATTTCATTTCCTCTTTCAACCTTACTTCTCCAATATATTCGCTTACAATCTCAAAATACACTACCTAAATACACTCATGTATCACCTTAAAAAATTATGAGTGTTTTGGTAATTTCTTATGGTGATACATGTGTATTTAAGTATTGTTTTTCGAGATTGTAGGCGAATATATTGGGAAAGAAGGTTGATAGATGAAGTGAAATATTGGGAATAAAGGGTGTATTTGTTTTAATCGGTGGGTAAATATAATTTGGGACGCGTGTAATTAATTAATTTGATTCGAGTGTGATTAATTTGGGTCATGTATAATTAATAATGAGTGAGTTTGTAAATTAATTTAAGTAATTAAAATGTACATATCCAATAGTTGGTCGCCACGTATTTCAAAAAAATATTTAAATGATAATCCTTTATAAAAGTGGTCAATATCAAACTCAAAGGTGGATGACAGGGGTATTTGGGAGCCAATAGGTGTATACCAGGGGTATTTGAGTGACAATAGGTAGATGGAGGATAATTTTGTACCATTTTCAGTAGTTCGAGGAAATTTTAGGCCCTTTTCCGTATTATCTTTTATATTGTAAATAAATTTTAAATTATAATTATTTAAAATTCATTAATGACAATCAAAATTCATTTATCTAGATAAATAATAGATAATATATAAGATATATGCATAATTACATAAGCGTTCCCATTTAACTTGGCTTGAACTGTCATCTACGACGTCGTAGATACTCAAATTTATATAAAGTTGAACAAATAGACACAATCGTTGTAAGACCCCGTATCCTAGATAGACCAAAAATGCAGATTTTGAGAAGTTACAGGTGCAACCCACGGTTGCCATCCACGAACCGTAGGTCAGACCATGGCCCATGCTGGAGGTCCGTTGTTCACCACTAAAACCCCTCCCCAACCCAGCTCAGAAAATCGGCTAAGTCTCGACCCACGGTCCGTAGGTCAGACCACGATCCGTTATCTGTGTCCGTGGATCAAGGTCCCCTGTATCCAGCCTCTGATGCAAACGACGGTCGACCAACACGGACCGTCATTTGATCCACGGTACGTAGGTCTGACCGTAGGTAAGGGTCAGCAGCCAGTTAGATGAAAATTGTGATTAGGTCAACTTCAAATAGTCATAACTCTTAGCACAAAAGTAATTATGTGTCCCATGACCTATGATATGATATATAATCGAATCCTCTTTCTAACGCCACCGAGTTTGCTAAAATCTGACCTCCGAGTGAAAAGTTATGCTCATTTTAGTGAAGCCCTATTGGGCAGACTTGACCGACGGACCGTCGATTGAATGACGGCCCGTCAGTCCCGTCCGTCGATCACTCCGACAACAGTTAAGTCAAGGGTCTTTTGGTCTTTTCCTATTTCGTTTAACCCCTAAGATACGTCGTTTAGACCCTAAATTATGATGTTTTAGTCAATTTAAGCCTAGAAACATAACTAGAACTTACCTAAGTCAAATCATTAATCAAACTTAGAAATATTAGAACACTAAGAGGAGAAAAAGGTCAAGAACCCTAGTTCAAGAACGCAACAAGTTTTCTTCAGTTCCAGCCCTGAAATCAAAGGATTTCTCCATGAAATTCATCACCAGGTATGTGGGATTTCACTAGTGGGTTCCTTTCGCCCATTAGGTCCCTAGTTTTCAGTCAGTTTCTTGATTCCCTTATTATGATTAGACCTAGGGTTTCTTGAATGTTAGAATTATTGGGTTCTTAGCTGTTAGAATGATCCAAATCAGATTAGTATGTTAATATTCAGTTTATTGAATGAATTCCAGAACCCTAGCTATGTATTTCTT
>JAJOOS010028786.1:0-11911 GCA_029582725.1 Solanum chiquidenum | reverse complement strand
CTCATACGTGAGTTGAGGCGGGGTTTCTAGTAGCAATCTCTTGAGATGGATGCCCATACGTGAGTTGAGGCGGGGTATCTAGTAGCAATCTCCTTATCCCATTTCTCCCATAATAATGAACTAAAGTAATATAATGATAAATACTTCATGGGGAATAATGCTAAGCACCGAGTGGATATTGATTGAGATGGAAACTCATACGTGAGTTGAGGCGGGGTTTCTAGTAGCAATCTCTTGAGATGGATGCCCATACGTGAGTTGAGGCGGGGTATCTAGTAGCAATCTCCTTATCCCATTTCTCCCATAATAATGAACTAAAGTAATATAATGATAAATACTTCATGGGGAATAATGCTAAGCACCGAGTGGATATTGATTGAGATGGAAACTCATACGTGAGTTGAGGCGGGGTTTCTAGTAGCAATCTCTTGAGATGGATGCCCATACGTGAGTTGAGGCGGGGTATCTAGTAGCAATCTCCTTATCCCATTTCTCCCATAATAATGAACTAAAGTAATATAATGATAAATACTTCATGGGGAATAATGCTAAGCACCGAGTGGATATTGATTGAGATGGAAACTCATACGTGAGTTGAGGCGGGGTTTCTAGTAGCAATCTCTTGAGATGGATGCCCATACGTGAGTTGAGGTGGAATATCTAGTAGCAATCTCCTTATCCCATAAACTATGTGCCCTCATAGGTTATTAGCTAGCGGATCCACCTAAGCTAAATTAATGGTCCTACCTTAGGCAAGTAGACCACCCTTTTCGGTGTGGGGAACACCAGATTCCATGATTTTCTCACATGGTCTATGTCGGTTAAGGCTTACCCCCACAATGAATGATAATGAACTATGGCTTCTCAAGAATGCACTACTTAGTGTGGGTAGGGGTATGTGACTTCATCCATGCATTGCACAAGTAGGCTTTGAGAGTAGTTATGGTGTGTTCCTTTTATGTTATAATGATTTATGAAATGAATATGATTATAATGATGCTACTAAGTATGTTGATATGAAGTCTATTGTAATGAAGAATGCTTGATATGGATTGTTACTATGAGTTGCTTTCCTTGATATGATTTGTTAAATGTGAATGTTTCCTTGTCTATGTGTATGAACTAAGGATGACATCAAAGAATGGTAAGTATGATTATGATGGCCTAAATGTGGTACTTAGTATAGATGGAATTATGGGATATTTATCTATGCATAGCACAATTATAACTTAGGGTTACTTATGAGATGGTTCTATTATGCTATGATGATCTGTATGTTGAATATGCTTGTATCTTATGCTTTTATACTAAAGTTCATGATGATTCTCAAACTTAGTAAAGTGCATGTTTTTCAACTAAAATGTCTTTTTTAGCATATTTTTCAAGGATTTTATACATGACTATCATACTTAGTGCATCTTTGTACTAACCCATATTTTCTACATTTTCAAAAAGTGTAGGTTCTGGTTCTTAAGGCGATCTTCGATTGGTTCAAGCTTGGATCAACTATTCTCCTAGCTTGTGGTGAGTCCTAAAGAATCGAGGACGTATGAGTCATTAGTAGTTTCTTTCTAGTCATTTCATGTTCGGATTATGTTGAAAGGGCTGTGACCCTATTTTTTATTCAAAGATTGTATTAGATGGCTAATTGAGACAAGTTAGACTTCTGCTTGCTTTGATGAAATTTTTTGATTGTATGGATAAAGTTTTAAAATTTCCGCATCATTTCTTTTATCTTATGTTAAGATTTGCTAAGGGCTTGTTTGAAACCTCTTCAGGGTCAAGTACGTCGTGTTACATCTAGGGTGTACCCCTGAGTCGTGACAAAAGTCCAAGATCTAGCCACTAGAATGGAAACCTTGCCTGTCGGACCCTACATTTGGGAAAAATATAGGCAAAAGTATGTGTTAGTACAAAAATGCACTAAGTATGATAACTATGCATAAACACATTTAAAACATGCTAAGAAGGACATTTCATTTCATGACATGCAAATTGACTAATAAAAAATGATATAAGAGGGTTTGAAAACACAAGTCAAAACATTGTGGTCAATGCAAGCTAAATCATCTTTAAGTCTTTGAACACATGAAAGATGCTTCTTTAAGTAACCTTAATTCATTAGTCATCTTGTTGTGGGAAAATTAGCCTTAACCGACATAGAGACCATGTGATCTAAAACATGATCACCCGGTGTCTCCCACACTGAAAAGGATTGGTCTACCTGCCTAAGGTATAACCATGCACATCTAGCTGAAGTTGATCCACTAGCTAATCAACCTATGGGGGAACATAGTTATGGAATAAAGAGATTGCTACTATAAACTCGGTCTCTACTAATGGGAGAGCTTCAATCTCATGAGACTTCTTTTAGAAACCCGACCTCTACTAACGGGAGAGCTTCCATCTCAATGTCAATATCCACTCGGTTCTAATCATAATTCCCATGGAATAGTATTTTCTTACTTATTCTCACTATCCATGGAAAGGTATGTCATCTTGCCAATCCAAGCTAGTTCATTAGGATAGCTCTTATTCATTTATTCAATTAGGTGAGAATGACCTTTCAACCTAAGAATCCTTTCTATGTGAGAAAACCTTTTAGATTATGGTTGTAAGTGTTTTTGAGAATATCCTTTCAATAACACAACAACATTGGCACTTTACTCTCAAAGCACCCTTAATTCATTTACATAGTTTTCATAAGATCATACATAAGATCATACTTTTCCCTTTCAAAGTTCAAAACTTACTTTCAATCCACAAATCTAGAAAACATGGTTTAGATAGGGATTTTTATCATAGATTCATGTAATTCTATTACTTCATGCTTTAGATAATAAAACTCTTCTTTCATAATCAAAACCCTACCTATGAGATCACAATTTGGGAAATATGGGGTTTGCATGGGTTCATAGGGGGAAACGTTATAAAAACATTGTAAATGATAAACTCATGCATATTTAGACATAATTAAACTATTAAATTCAATAATCGAAAGAACAAATGGTGGTTGAATAAAACCCTAGCTAATTGGGGAATTCTACCATTTGAAATAGAGGAATTTGGGGACTCCATGGGTGGAAGGAACTCATGGATGAAAGCTACCATACATTGACTCTAATTACTAGCATTCAATGGAGAATTTTGTATCCTTGGCTCCAAACCCTAGTTAAATCTTCTTCTTCAAGTTCTAGAGAGAGAATATTTGAGAGGAGATTTTGGTTCTCTTTTGGTATTTAGGAAGAATGAATTAAATGGGGGTGAATTTGGGGTTAAAAGGGCTTATATAGGGGTTCTAATTATAGGCAAAATGACATAGTACGAGAACTAATTAATTAGGAAAAGACTCAATAGCCCCTAAGTTAAATTGCCAGCTGCCACCGACCTGCCGACCTACGGACCCAGTCGACGGACCGTGGATGGACCTACGGTCCGTCCTAGTGAATTGTGGTTGGTGCTCAGAGACTTTGGTCTTGACCTGCGGCTACTGGACCACGGGGCGTGGACCGACCTACGATCCATAGGTCCCTCCGTGGTCCATGCCTGGGATAATTTTTGAGTGACCAACGACAGACCCAGTCGACGAGCCGTGGTCTGACCCACGGACCGTCCTAGTGGACCAACGATCAGGATCAGATAGATGAATTTTGGGGTTCCAACCATGGACCACACCTACAGTCCGTGGTCCACTCCACGGGCAGTGGATGGCCGACGTGGTTTGGCTGCACCAGCACTTGGAAAGCTGTTATATGTCCCTTTTTAAATATGGGGCATTACAATATCTCCCCTTTGGGATCATTCATCCTCGAATGAGATTCAAGCTGGTTCTAAGATAGTAGGAGAGGAACTAACAACCCAACCTACGATGCAATGTAGACCACCAAGGAGGAACTATCAACTCCAAGCTCTAGGACACTCCCAAAACATCTCATAGGGGTGAAATTAACTCTAACAGCCCATCATGCATTCAATCTCATCAAAATGCACAAAAGTCAAATAGAAAACATCAACTCCAAGCTAAACATACTCAATGCATCACAAGAAAGTAGGAACAATATCTAACAACCCAATATGCATGAAAGTCCAAAATTTCTCATGTTCAAGGAGGAACTACCTTATCCAAGCTAAAAAACATGCTCAACACAATATCATGGAGCCTTTATGCAATTCATTCTCAAATAACATATCTAATGCATGTTCAACAAGTATCTCATGAAGTATTTATGCAACTTATACTTAATGCACAACAACATGAGGAAAGTAAATCATATAAGTCATGTCTTTCAAAACTTAAACTTTTTCAGGAACATGCATAATTATAAGGAAATCATTGGAACACATAACTCACACATGTCCCCCAACACATAAAACAAACCAAGAGTAACTCATTACCTTAAGCTAGGGTAGGAGTAGAAGGGAAAAAAAATGAGGATATAAGGACATCACATCGGCCCCGGCCTCCCAAGTAGCACCCTCACCTAAATGATTCCTCCATAACATTTTTACGGAGGCAACTTCCGTATTCCTTAACTTCTTAACTTGCCGGTCCAAAATATCAACCGGAACTTCCTCATAAGAGAGACTTTCATCAACTCCCAATCCTTCTAGGGGAATTATGGATGTCGGATCTCCAACACACTTCTTAAGCATAGAGACATGGAAAATCGGATGCACCGATGCCAATTCATTTGCAAATTCCAACTCATAGGCAACCTTACCAATACGCCTAAAAATTTGATCTGGGACTACATACCGGGGACTAAGCTTCCCTTTCTTACCAAACCTCATTTCTCCCTTCATAGGTGAGATTTTCGAGTAAACCCAATCATGAACATCAAACTCAAGATCCTTTCTTCTAACATCAACATAAGACTTTTTCCTACTTTGAGCCATTTTCAACCTTTCTCTAATAAGCCAAACTTTCTCAATAGCTTCACAAACTAGCTCGGGACCTATCAAAGCAACTTCATCCACCTCAAACCAACCCATATGAGATCTACACCTTATACCATAAAGAACCTCAAACGGAGCCATACCAATACTCGAGTGATAGCTATTATTATAGGCAAATTCCATCAATGGCAAATAGTCATCCCAATTACCCTTACAATCAATCACACAAACACTTAACATATCTTCCAAAATTTGGATAGTACGCTCCTCTTACCCATCGGTTTAAGGATGAAAAGTCATGTTAAGCTTAACCTTGGTACCAAGACCCTTTTGGAATGACTTCCAAAATTGAGAAGTGAATTGGGTACCTGATGAGTCCACGATTTGGACTCATTTAGGGTTTTATTTTAATTGATTTAGTATCCTCAAATGCATATTTTGTATCAATAACTGATATAAATCCTTGAATTTCAGGTATTTGAACTTAGGGACAAAGTATGGACACTATTGAGAAAAAAGGAACAAGGCAGCTGAAAGAACGAAGAAAAGAAGGCCTGAGGATCGCCTAAACCATTGGGTGGGTCGCCGAATAGCCTTGGTCTCGCCTAATGTTCTAGTGTGCCAAGCCCTGAAGGAGAAAATCAAGTCGGCGATAGAAATGAGCAGTTGACGAGTCGCCAAATAGTTCCGCGATGCAGTGTCTTATCGCCCAAAGTTACAAGACCTCAAGAATGCTGAAGGCAAAAGCAAAAAGGGGATACAAATGCCACTCGTCTATCCCGACTAACTGCGCCGACTGAACCTTCGCAACACACTTTTTGACAACTATTAATACTTGTTTAAATTTTTTGCTTAGTATCAGATTTTGTAGGGAATCATATTATTATTCAGTTTGTGAAGTTTATAACTTAGAACTGAGTTTGAGAGACATTTTTCCTTAGCTTTGAAGATTTGAAGATTTCCATTTCTAAGAAATTGGAAATGGGTATTGAAGATTCTTCATCTTACATGTTTGTAAAGACAATATTAATCGTACCCAGTTGATGGAAACACATTTCGGTATCGATTTCTATCTTTTTACTATGTCTAGCTAAAATCGAAATTTTTGGGGTGTGATTATGGGTTGAATTAACTGTTGGGTATTGCTAATTGATAGTCTATTTGCTGTTTAAAACTGATTTCCTTCAGTAATTGTGGTTGAATTTAATGGGTTGTAGTTGCAAATACAATCCTAACTTCGTGTTTTTGGCTTGCTCGAGAGAGAGGTTTTAAAACCAAAATTGTTGAATTGATGGTCTATGGGTATTGGGTTGTCATGGGTTCAACTCGAGAGAGTGAACCCTAAACCCTTTTCCATACATTCAACTCGAGAGAGTGAATGGACTATAGTGAAAGTTGTGCCTCATTGCTGCTTAATGGTGTTCGAGAGAAACCAATTGAATTCAGAGTAAATTATTCGAGAGAAAGTTTACCCCCACTAAAGTCTAGCTTATTCACTGATTTGCAGCGGTTTACTATTAATTGCAATTACCCGGTTGTTTACCTTAGCCCATAATCCTATCACATCCCAAGAATCCCGTCTCCATATTCGTATTTTCATATTATTTATTGTTTTTAGTTGCTTGTTGACTACAAACCCCCCTTTTGATATTTGACACTTGTGTCAACCCTTAATTTATCATTTTTTTCTTCATAAATATTTTTAGCTATAATTGACTTGAGCATATTTATGCTTTTCTATTGATTCTTGAGTATGAACCACTCCCTTGAGACTCGACCCCAACTCACTAGTTGGGCTATATTACTACTCACGATCGTTGGCACTTGAACTAGATGTAATGTCCTGATACGTGAAATCAAAATGGCGCCACTGTCGGGGAGTGGTGTTACTTGAGAATTTTTAGTTAAGTTGAATGTTGTTCTTGTTAGTTGTAGTGAAACTAACTTAATTTTAGTTTTGGATGAATGAGATGAGAGAAAATATCTTGATGCTGAACCAAATGACAACCTCGCATTCCACACTCATTCAGCTACTAGGGTGCCAAATGGACCAAGTGCTGAATGACCTCTACCCAGAACCAAAAGGGGGGTTTCTTTGCGAAAATGAGGAAACCCTCACTAATGGAACTTAAGTGCGGACTTCTATCATGCCACGACGTTAACTAAGGCGCTGCTTCGGAGGCAACCCAAGACCCATTATCGCTTTATTTTTATTTTAGAAATAATGGTGTGTTGATTGTGCAGGTTGAAGTGTAAGAAGGTATTTGAAAAGTGCCGGTTGGCGAGCCAATGGTCCAGTCGACGCATTGTCGAAAAGATCGGTGAGTCCAACTTGGACCACCATTGGACTCAAGACAACTTTAAATTAGAGTCTGTAAAACTCGGCGAGGTCAGGAAATTATTGGTGAATTACTGACCAGGTCGGTGAACTCGGTCTAGTTCGCCATTTTGACCACCAATTTAACTGGAGGTCCTGTAAAACTCGTAGAGGTAAGTATCCACTCGGCGAATCGCCGAATAGATCGGCAACCACGACTAACGTCGCCAATTGGGCAAGAACTGGATGGTTTTAAGGCCAAAGGTTCAAAAGTTTCAAATTCTCACTTTCTAATCTTCCCAAACTTACACCAATTTATTATTTTCTATATTTCTTGTTTTTTTACTGTATTTGACTTGTTGATTGGTGCTCTGAATTGGATTACATTGCCGCCTAACATTTCAATTTTATTTATTTGGCATAAAAGATTGGTTTTCTGAACCACGAGTCTATTTTTATCAATTTTGTACTCAATTACAACATTATTATCTTGGCTGAAGTGTGATGGGCCTCTCTGATAGGATTAGAATAATTAAATGCCTATTTTAAGTTGATAATCTTGCCTGCATTGTTTTGATTGTTGAAATCATGTAGTCTTATGCGTTGAAATGATTTAAATTTTGTGGGATTGTGCTTACATGTTGTTTACTTTGATTTGGTGAAGTCTGAGTAGCCCGTATTTGTGCCAAAAGATTTAATTTGTCCAATGACAGGATGAATGACATCCTTCTTAAGGGCAAAAGTTGACAATTGGTCAAATTTGGCAAAACCGAGAGAAGTCTGAGTATCCCGGGGTAATGGGTGTTATGGGTCTTCCTTTAATTTGAGTTATGCATGCTTTGATTTTGTTTTTGGGGTTTGCGGGGTGGAATTTGAGAAGTTGGGTTAAAAGTAGTCCCGTTGGGTCGTTTGGCAAGCTGGGTCGAGCTCGCCGAACCACTCGGCGGTTCGCCGAAGTTCCCCATCTCGCCTTTAATTTCTTGCTAAATAGGTTGTTGGGCTGTATAACTTTTGGCGAGAAAGCGACTCCCTGAAAGACTTCTTGATTGATTTATGTCTGCATCCCGGTACCTTTTTTACACTATAACTTTCGGCGGGTTAACCCTTGCTCGCTGAAATCTATCTGCGATTTGCTGACAAGACTTTCCCATCGCCAAATTGCCATAGCTTTAAAACCAATCCTTTCAGTGAGCCCGATCTAGCTCGCCAAAGAAATTTGGTGACTCGCCGACTGGTTTAACGAGTCTTTCTGCAACTATTTTCTATGAATTTAACTGAATTGGTTCTATCTTTTTCCCAATTTTTTGCATACATGGCTAGATTTCAAGTTGCAGGAAGAAACATGCCACCTCGAAGGAAAGCAATAGGGATTGCACTCAATGAGGATGTAGTTGCATCCAGGGGCAAGGCCACAAAACTTTCCACAACTGGTGGGAAAGGCAAGGGTAAAGGCAAATCACCTACATCACCAAAGGCAAGCTCCAACAGTAACGACATCTATGACATTTACCTCACCACTTCTGAGAGTGAGGGTGAGCATCAGGAGCCTCAAACTATAGCTTATGATGATGATGAGCTGATAGTAGCACAGAGGGCAGAGCTACGTTCAAAGAGAATGCATCATCCGTCTAGGATTAGGAATACTCCACCTACCACTTCTTCTCCTCCTGTTCCATAGCAGGCTTTAGTACTAGCACCTCCTGTACAGGGTCCACCTCCCAAGTCGATGAACTGATTAAAGACTGAGAGGCTGAGGACAATTATTGAGGAGAAACATCTGTCCATGGATAGGGTCATTGACAGGTACCCAAAGATTATGAGTTGTCTGAAGGCTCATAAATTCCAGATCTTCACCAATCCCCGTGGCCCGTATATTCCAAATTGGGTCCGAGAGTTCTATGCCTCTTATGGGACCTTGATACCACAGAGGAAAAAGCAGGCAACAATATTTAAACTGGTTAACTACGTAGTTGTCTGGAGGAAGAGGGTGCAATGCGATTTTCCAGCCATTAATGTTGTCCTAGAGTGCACTACGAGACTAGAAGATGACTGCCTGCATATGATCAAGACAAAGACGCTGGACAACATGAATAAGTGACTAGCCCTTTTGATATCTGATGGCACTCCGAAGTGGTTGGAGGCAGGGGCTCCAATAGAAAATAAAGACTTGAATGTAGTAGCGAGGTATTGGTTTGGTTTCATCAGCAACACGATTATGCCCTCCCAAAATGAGTCTATTCTTTGCCTGGCCAAGGCAGCCTGCCTAGGCTACATCATTGATGTGACGAGACTAAATTTGGGGATGATTATAGCACAGGAGATGGTCATGAGGGCCGAGCAGCGCCAAACCTCTATCCCTTCCCGGTGTTGATCACCGAGCTATGCAGACGGGCTCGAGTTTTGAGAGATGCAAAGAAGGATGTGAAAGTGATTCCCACATCCTCCACTGATATCCAGAGAATTGAAGCTGAATATTTAAAAGACCAAGCTGAGAAGAAGAAGAAGATGGCAACCCCAGTGGATTCATCCCCGGTTGTGGATACAAATTCACTACCTGCAGAGGCATCACTACCTACTCCGACCCCTGGGCGTTCATGTACTCCTATCATTGTCCCTTATGATACTCCAGGTTTTTTCGTTGTTGCACTTCCTCCGAGATCTGTTGCTGCTCCTATCTCCCAGACCCCGCTCACTCAGGCTTCATTACTCCGGATGGGGAAACTTGCCCATTCTGCTATTCATCGAGCTGTCAGACTCGAGGACTTTATTCCAGACATGATTCAGACTACCATGGCTGATGTCGTATCACCATTGAGTGCTGACATTGATGCCTTTACGTCGAGGATAGCGGTGTGCGAGCGTGGCCAAGGGGCCACCAAGGAGGTGACGACTTTAAAGGCTGCTATAGCTGTGTTGCAGAGCGATGTGGATTAGCTGAAGTCCACCGATATGTCCATGATCTTCGGTACAGTGGAGATCTTAGATGATACCTACGGATACCAACAGAGATGAGGGTAGAGTTTAGCAGACAGCTGACCCCGAGTATGAGGTAAATACTAATGAGGAGATGCTCGAGGGGGCTGAGAAAGCTTCATATGAGGGTCTTACTGAGACTGAAGAGGCCATGGTAGATGTTGTTGTGCAGGCTTCCTTAGCAGATACTCCCTTGGCTGCTTTGTGTGACTTGGTGTGACCTAATTAGTTTTGGTTATATATTTGGGTTTTAAGCTAAATTGTGTTGTACACTGCTTTTTATGGAAGATTTGAGCTTGTGGCTTCGTGTTTTTAATTATAAATGATTTTTTACCCTTCCGAATTTTTTTCCACCTCTTGTTTGTGTTGAATGTGGCTGTTCTTTTGCAAATTTAAGTATCAGTTAGATCAATACCGATGACTTAAATAGTGCTCATAATCGAACAAAAATGAATGCACGACTACGATGAGGACAAGTGAAGTTGCATAGTTAATATGTGAACTCTTTGCATCTTGTTATGACTAGTCAAGTATCGAATTGAGTCTCTTGTGATGAACATAGCACACTAGCGAAAGTGTGGAGTCTTGTTTGACTTTGGTGTCAATGCCTTGTGTGATGAGCTTACCGTGAACCATGGGTGATGACACCTAGAATTTACCCCGTTGGTCCGGCTGACTAAGTGATGTGAACTCTTTATATGATCTTAGGCAACTTTAAAGAGTGTGAAACAATTTGACATTACACCTCTTTTTATGGCTTACCTTGTGAGTGTGTGAACCCCGCTTGAACACCTTTTGAGACTTAACCTTTTCTTGGAAGAAACTTGATGAAAACATAACCTTTCTTGATCCAATACCCATAATCCTCATGAATTGTGGTTTGTTTGAATAGTCAACTTAGGTCAAAAGCCTAAATTGGGGGTGTGGTGAAAAGAGAAGGAAAATCAAAGAGTGCAAGAAAGTCCCCTTTTACCCATGTTTTGAGAAAAATGGAACCCCTCCATACAAAAAAAAGAGAGAAAAAGAAGAAAATAATAAAAAAGAAAAAGAATGAAAAAGTTGTGGAATAAAGTTGTGAAAATACAAAAAGAAATGGGGTTTCCAACAATCCATGGAAAGTGAATAATGGGATGACTTGTGAGCACGACTGAACAATCATGAAGAAAAGGAAATGAAGTGTCGTTCACACCACATCTCATGAGTACTATAGCCATTGAGCCTAAATAACCGTACATTTGCACTCAGCCCCGTTACAAGTCTTGAAAAGACCTTTTTGATCTTGAGTGAGCTGAAACATATGTTGGTTGGAAAATACGGACAAGCCTATGGGTGAAATCATACATTGGGTTCATCTTTGTGAGTGTGAGCATTGCATTTGATTGCGGAACTTTAAATTGTTGAACCATTGTGTGTAATATGGAATCATTTTTTGTGTGAGGGAATTTGATTTCCTTTGTTGAGCTTGAACTTGCATTTGAAGCAAGTATTGTGAGCTTGAGATTCTTTGATAATGGTGAGTCACAATTTGAAACTTTGAGTGTACATTTGATCATTGCATGAGTAAGTTGAGTCTTTCTGTGTGCATTCATGATTGAGTCTTGTGTAGCACTCCTTAAGACATCATTTTGAATTGCTGAACTTGAGTTTTACTTGAGGACAAACAAAAGTTTAAGTTTGGGGGGGGGGGGGGTTGATGAGTCCACAATTTGGACTCATTTAGGGCTT
>JAJOOS010028785.1:0-12835 GCA_029582725.1 Solanum chiquidenum | reverse complement strand
ACCGAATTTGCAGTAACACACTCATACTTTATGGAGGACCTAGCATCCCCTTGAATATTTTTTTAAAAGCATCATTTTGACATTTATCCACTGTGACATATGCCGAAATTTGATTATGAAAGAATATAATAATTTATGAGATTAAATTTCAATTGAATCGTGAAGGAAGGGTTACTATTTTTACTTTGTTGGAAGCAATTTTCTAAAAGATGGGGGCATGAGGCAAGGCATTTAATGTTGTTAGTGGCGAGGCGTAAGCTCCGAGACACAAGGTGTAAGTCCCACAGATTTATGGGGCACACTATCATGTATATTCAATGTTATAATTTTATTATAAAGAAAATAAGTAAAAGTAAAACTTTCAATGATTCTACAAATAAATTTTAATAAATAACCTATAATATATAGAAAACAATATTATGATTTTTATTTGAGAAATGTATTAATAACCAATGATGAAGAAATAAGTATTATAATTATTATTTGAGAAATATCATTACACTAATAACAAAAACTATGACTTAAAACAAAACAAGTTCTTAAAAAAATTAAAAAATTAATGCCCAAGGCGTACGTTTTTATATCTAGGACTTACATTTTATTCTCGGAGCTTACGCCCCAAATTCTAAGGCCCCCTCAGTCCTAAGACTCACCTCGTGAGCCACCCCAAAAATATTTCTGAAACCACTAGTTGGAAGACTGCAAATGAGTGATAACGATCAAACTTCTTCGTTTTTACCTTTAAATCAACATGCATGTACAAATGGAATAACAAAAAGTTGACTTTTTATTTCTCTCACCCGATAAAGGCTGATGAGTCCACAAATTGGACTCATTTAGGGCTATATTTTGATAGAATTAGTGTCCTCAAATGCATATTTTATCTAAATATCTGATGAAAACACTTACGTTTCAGGTAATTGGATTTTGAGGCAAAGCATGGACACTACTTAGCAAAAAGGAACAAAGTCAGCTGAAAGAACGAAGAAATGAAGATCTGCGGATCACTGAACTCATTCGGCGAATCGCCAAAAGATCTTAGTCTCGCCTTTTGTTCCAGTGTGCTGAGCCCTGAAGGAAAGGATCAATCGGCGGAGAAAAGGAGCAGTTGGCGTGTCACCAAGCAGTTCCGCGAAGCAGTACTATGTTGCCCAATGATCCAAAACACGATGATGCTGACAGATAGAGCAATGATGAAATCTACCAAAGGGTGGATCACCGAGTTGATCGGTGATCTCGACTAACGACACCGAATGATCCGCTGCAGCACAGATTTTTGAAAACTATAAATACTCGTTGAGAGTTTTATATTAAAGAGGAGAAATTTTAGAGAAGAGATTTTTAATATTAGATTTTTAATATAGAATTTTAACTTCTATTTTTGAGTTCTAAGTTTGGAGAGGGTTTTTGAAGAACTTGAAGGTTCAAAGGGTTTCAACTCCAAGATTTTGGACTTGGGTCTTGTGGATTCTTAACTCTTGACTTGTTTTGAGACTTAAATCTTCATACCCATTTGAATGGAAACTCATTTTGGTGTAAATTTCTATCTCTTTAGCATGTCGCTAAACCCCAATTCATGGGGTGTGATTTTGTGAATATGGGTTAGATTATTTGTTGGGTCTTGCTTGTTGGTGGTTTATTTGTTGTTTTGATGTGATTTTGTTTAGTAGTTGTGGTGGAACTTAATGAAATTATAGTCGCAAATACGATTTCACCTTTGTGTTTTTGGCTTGCTCGAGAGAGAGGTCGTAAAACTACGACTACTAAGTTGATGGCCGGTGGGAATGGGTCGACATGAGGTTTTGCTCGAGAGAGTGAACCCTAGTCTCATTCCCACACACTCAGCTTGAGAGAGTGAGTGGGCTAAGGCAGAGGTTGTTCTTCATGCGTCAAGTGGGTGTTCGAGAGAACCCATTTGATTCGGGGTAAGTTGCTCGAGAGAGAATTTATCCCCACTATTGTCTACCCTAGTCACAAATATTCAATGAATTTACTACCAAAAGCATGTACCCAATGATTTAAGCTATCCCGTATTCCTATCACATCCCTAGAATCCCGTCTCCATATTAGTACTCTTTGCATTTTTTGCTATTTTTGCTTACTTGTTACAAAACCCCGTATTGTTAATTGACGCTTGCGTCATCCCCCTTAGATTTAACATGTTTATATTCGAGAATTTTTATAGCTACGATTAATTAGAACTTAATTTTATTTTTCTATTCATTTTCACCACCACTCCCTTTGGACTCGACCCCAACCCTTGGTTGGGTTATTATACTACTACACGATCGTAGACACTTGTATTGGAAGTTGTGTCTTGATTACGCAAACAACAAAATGGCGCCGCTGCCGGGGAGTGGTATCGGTTGAGAATTTTTAGTCTAGTAAATTTTTTGTTTTTTACTAACTTTAGTTGTTGTTTTCTTTTCTTTGTGTTGACGTTATAAGTAGTTAAATTGAAAATGGCTGATGGAGATTGTGGCAAGGTGGACCTCATGTTGGCCGCACTGGTGACTAAGCTGAACAATTTGGCCACTAAAATATCAGAGGTGGAAGTCCAGTGCAAAGCCAATGGAGGTACATACCTCCTCATGAGCGGAAAAACTCTACGGACAATGAGAGTAAACGTGTCGAGGGTACTCTATTACTCATTCTCCAAAAGGTCATTGCGCAAGATAGAGTGTTGGAAGAGATGAAGGAGGGCATTGAAGTGTTAAATCAGGTGGTTAGCTCTCACTCCAGATCTATTCAGCTGCTTGAGAACCTTGTGACTTATGAGTTGCTTCATTTCCACCCAACTAAGCAAGAGGCACCTAGTGGTACTAAGGTCGACCCCAAAAATAGAACGTGAATGAGGACATACATCGTGCCACGACATTAACTAAGGCGCTGTTTGAGAGGCAACCCAAAACCCTTTAAATGTTTTAGTTTGCTTTTATAAATAATGGTGTGTTAGTGGTGCAGGCTTAAATGTTGAATGTTTTTTGAAAATGCATATTGGCGAGTAAAATGTCAGTCGGTGAATTGCCGAATTGGTTGGTGTGCCCGATGAAAACCGCCGTTTGGACCATCACTTTGACTGAATGTCTTGTAAAACTCGGCGAGCCAAGTGACCACTCGGCGTGTCGTCGAGTGGATCGGCAGGTGTGACTAATGTCACCGAATGGGCGTGAACTGGACGGTTTATAATGGCCAAAAGACTTAGAATTTGAAATTCTCCACTTTCACTCGCTTTTAAACTTCACAAACTCACACCAAGTTAGTATTTTCAATATTCCTGCTTTCCATTTAGTATTTTAGTTGTTGATTTGTGCTCGGAGTTGGATTTCTTTGCCGCCTAGCTTTCCAATCGCATTTAATCGGCATAAAAGGTTAGTTTTCCAAACTCCGAGTTTATTTGATTGAAGTTTGTGCTCATTTGCTATGATTGTATCTTAATGATGTGTGCTGGGCCTCTCTGATAGAATTAGAATGCTTGAATGCCAATTTTAATTTGAAAATCTTGCCCGTATTGTTTTGATCGTCAAATGCCCGTAATTTTCATGCTTTTAAATGAATGAAATTGTAATGGCTTGTGGTTGCGTGTGGTTTAGATTGATTAGGTGAAGTCTGAGTAGCCCATGTTAGTGCGAAATGATGAAAACTACTCAATGATAGAGCGGGTAACATCACTCTTAAGAGCAAATATCGTCAAATGGCCAAATTTTGCAAAACTGGGAAAAATTTGAATATCCTGGGGTGATGGGTAGTACGGGTCTTGTTTGAATTCTATTAGTGCATGTTTTGATTTTGTTTTTGGGAATGCGAGGTTGAATTCGAGAAGGTAGGTTTGAAATAAGCACGTTGGGCTATTTAGCGAGCTGGGTCGAGCCCACCGAACCGCTTGGTGGTTCACATAATGACCCCATCTCACTTTTAAATTCAGGCTTCATGTGTTTTTTGAGTCTATCACTTTCGGTGAGAAGACTTTGGTCATCGAAATCACTGGGTGACTCACCGAAAGTACTCTTGATCGCCCCTATTTATGCTCCCCTGAACCCCTGTTGCACTGTAACTTTCGGCGGACAACCTCTTGCTCGCCAAAAGTAGTCGGCGATTCGCCGAAAGGTCATTCCTATCGCCAAATTGCAATAATTTTTTAGCCAATCCCTTTGGTGAGCCCGAATTAGCTTTCCAAAGAAGATCGGCGACTTATCGACTGGCTGTTTGCAATAGGTCTTCTGTGCCTATGGTTGATTTTCTCCTAATTTATCTCGATCTTTTGCAGATATGGTACGCACGAATTTAACCAAGCCATCCCAGAAAAAGGCAAATGGCATTACCATCAACGAGGGGGGATCAAATCCTCCAAAGAGGAGGGGAGAAGAACTCCCACTAGGAGATAAACGGAAAATGAGGAAGCATATAGCTAGAAAAGGAATAGCTATTGAAACCCATGCTACTTTTTCAGAACCAGAGGATGAGCAGCCTCTGATTAACAGAAGGGATGAGCTCCAAGCCAGATCTCAGTCCACCTCCACAAGTATTCCCTCAGCAGCCACCGGCCTGTTACTGAGTCAGTGCTTCAGGCACCTCCAGTGGCTCCTGTGCTTCCTACTATTCCTCTACCTAGACTTCTGAATAGATTAAAAGGTGATGGGGTACAGACCATCATAGAAGAGAAATTGCTATCCACGGAGGGCCTGGAAGGCAAATATCCTGAGGTTATGGACACCCTCTGCTACCATTTGTTTGAGCAGTTCACGAGGCCTCGTGTCCCTTACATTCCCTCCTGGGTCAGGGAATTTTACACAGCTTATGGGGAGTTGGTGCCTAAGAACAAGAAGAAGGCCAGTGAGTTTCGACCGGTGAAATCGGTCATGGTCAGAGGAAAGGAAGTGGAGTGTCACAGCGAGCATAATAATGTTGTATTAGATAGACCGCTACACTCTGTACTTCCTTACGAGGGATTGCCTATTGTTCCATCCCTGGATGATTTGAAGGGTTGGTTGGCTCTGATGAATTCTGACACCACCCCGAGGTGGATTGGGGTAGGAGCTCCCATTGAGAAGAGGGACATGAACATTGCCTCCCGGTTCTGGTTTGGCTTCATCAGGAGCACCATCATGCCATCATAGAATGAGTCCATTTTGTGCCATCCTAAGGCAACTTGCCTTGGTTCTATCATGTTCAGGAGGGGCGTCGATCTAGGGCTGCTGATTTCACAAAAGATGGCCATGAGGGCCAAGCAGAAGCTGACCTCTTTACCATTCCCAGTCTTGATCTCGGAGTTGTGCCAGCGTGCTGGAGTACCTTGGGACACTACGAGGGATATTGAGGTCACCCCATCTTCCTCCACTAACATCCAACGTATTGAGGCCGAGTTCACACAAGAGGAGGCTGACAGGAGGAGAGCAGCTCCGACAGATATTTCTCTGGAAGTTGATGCTGACTCATTACCATTAGAGGCACTCTCACCTACTTCGACCTCTGAGCCTTCAGATACATCTGCTCCTTCCTCTTCTTCACAAGTCCCAGGTACTTCTTTCTCCTCCCAGCCTGCCTGGATTACTTAGTGCATGATCCTGAAAATGGGAGAGCTGGCCTATTCAGCGGATGTGAGAGCGACTCGATTGAAGAGATCCATTCTAGGGATGATCGATAGTGCTATCTTGGCTGCACTGACCCCCCTTAGGGACTCTATTGATGATCTGGCTACTAGAGTCACTGCTTGTGAGAGTAGGCAGGGAGAGACATCCCAGGTTTCGGCTTTGAAATCCGAAGTGGCAGATTTAAGGAAGGACGTAGACTATCTTAAGTCTAATGACTTCACTTCACTGCTAGAGGCTGTTGATGACAGGGCTGCTCCTGAGACTTCGGGGATTCCTCTGGCTACCACCGGAGATGTGCAGAGAGGTAGCACAACACAGGCAGAGTCAGATGCAGAGACCGATGAGGAGCTGGTAGCAGTACATGAGGAGGAGATGAGAGAGAGCCGAGATGAGAGTATATTCAGGGATTTTCCAGATCTTGTAAAGACTGTTGTCCAGCCGGTGATCCAGACATTCTCGACTGAGACGTCCACAGTAGCTCGTAGTGTATTTGTGATGCTTATCGTGACCAACGACACTAACTATGGTTCGAGTGTCTACGATCGTTGATAATATAGTAACCCAACCAAGGGTTGGGGTCGTATCCCAAGGGAGCGGTCTTGAGAATTAATAGAAAAATAAAATCTAGTTCTAACTAGTCGTAGATAAAGACAATAATGATTAAAATCATTGTAAATCGAAGGGGGGCACAAAAGTGTCAAATATCAATTTGGGGTTTTTGTCACAAGTAAGTAAAAACAACAAAAATAACAAGAAAATCAAGTATGGGGAAGAGTTCTTGCGGTGTGACCGCAATACAAGTTGAGATAAATGGTTGGGTACATGCTTTCGATAGAAATTTTGCTAGATAATAGCGACTAGGCTAAGCTTTAGATGGAAATAAGTTCCTTCTCGGGCAACTTACACCGTTTCAAATGCATTTCTCTCGGACACCCATTTTACACATGAAGACCAGCCTATGCCTTACCCCGCTCACTCTCTCGAGCTGAGTGTTATGATATGGGACTAGGGCTCACCCTCTCGGGCTGAACCTCATGTCGACCCACTCCTTAGGCCATCAGTCTAGTGGTCTTGGTTTCGCGACCTCCCTCTCGGGCAAGCCGAAAACACATGGGTGGCTTTGTATTTACAACTACAAACCCATTACATTAAACATAAAACACTAGGTGAAATCACCATTAAAATACATCTAACCTATCAGCAAGCAATACCCAACAATAATATCAACACATATTTGCTAAATCACACCCCAATAATGGGGGATTTTTAGCCACACATCAAGAAACAACAAAATACAACTAAAATGATAGAGAAATCAAATGGGTATAAGAAATTAAACCTTAATTTAAGCAAAGGAAGAAAAATGGAGAAGACCCACTTCCAACTTGGGGAAGATGAACTCCTTTCTTCAAGTCTCCCAAAAACCCTCTCCAAACTTGAGAGTAAAAAGTACAAAAAATTATATTGTCTAAAATTTGATACTAAAAATGTAATGCTAAAACTTCTATTAAGCTATAACTCTCAACGAGTATTTATAGTTTTCAAAAACTTGTGCTGCTGTGGATCATTCGGCGACATTAGTCAAAATCACCGATCGACTCGACGATTCACCCTTAGGTGCAGTTCATCGCCGTCTTGCACCATCCTTCGACATCGTCATGCTCTGTGTCATTGGGCGACATAGTACTGCTTCACGGAACTATTCAGCGACACGCCAACTGCTCCTTTAATCTCCTTTTGATCCACTTCGTTCAGGGCTTCGCGTACTGGAACAAAGGGCGAAGTGCGTCCCTTTGGCGATGCTCAGGTTTCACCTTCTTCATTCTTTTCAGCCTTTTTGTTCCTTTTTGCGCCTAAGTGTCCATGCTTCCACTAAAACTTCAAATACCTAAAACTTAATCATTTTCATTAGATATTGAGATAAAATAAGCATTTGAGGACACAATTCCCATTGAAATATAGCCCTAAATGAGTCCAATCTGTGGAGTCATCAACACCCCCAACTTAAACTTTTGCTTGTCCTCAAGCAAACTCAAGTTCAGTCGTTCAAAAAGGAGGTGTCTCAAACAGTTCTACACAAGACTCAATCATGAATGCACACAACAAAACTTCAAACTACTTATGTGGAGATTCAATTATGTACTCAAAGATTCAAGTTGTGACACACTATTACCAAAGATTCTCATGCTAGCAATACTTGCTACTAATACAAGTTCAAGCTCAAGAAAAGTGTCTAAATGCCCTCACACAAAGAATGATTCCATATTCACAGACATGAGTTAATCAATTTAAGATCAGGAATCAGATGCAACGCTCACACTCAAAAAGAGGAACACAATGCATTTTTTAACTCATAGGTTTGCCCTTATTTTCCAATCGACTTTCGGTTCGGCTTTCTCAAGATCAAAAAGGTCTTTTCAAGGCTTGTAATGGGGCTGAGTGCAAATGTATGGTCATTTAGGCTCAGTGACTTCATCATCCTCGTGAGATTTGGTGTTCTCAAAATATCCTTTTTCCTTCCCTTATCACTTTTTCTTCGAGTGCTTCTAAGTCATTCCTTCATTCACTTTCCATGTATTGCTTGAAAACCCAATTCCTTTTGCACTTTTATTCCAAAATTATTATATATATATATGGGTTAGATAAACTTTTTCTTGCACTTCTTGACTTCTTCTTTTCCTTTTCACCACACCCCCAACTTAGACTTTTGGCCTAAGTTGGCTATTCACTAAATCACAACTCAAGAGGATTATAGGTAGTGGGGTTAAGTAAGGTCTAGGGTTCATTAAGGTTCTTCCAAAGAAAGGTAAGGCTCAAGGGGTGCTCAAAAGAGTTTCACACGCTCACGGGTAGGCCATAAAAGAGGTATATGTCAAATTTGGCTCACACTCTTTAAAGTTGCCTAAGATAATATTAAGAGGACACCTTTCTAAATCAATCAGACTAACAGAGCAAATTCGGGGTTTATTCATGCATGGTTCAAAGTAAGCTAATCACACAAGGCATCGACACTTAAGTCAAACAAGACTACACACTTTCGCTAGTGTGCAATGGTCATTACAAGAGAATCAATTAGATAAATGGCTAATCACAACAAGATGCAAAGAGTTCACATATTGTCTATGCAACTTCATTTAGTCTCGTCGTAGCCGCACATTCATTGAGTTCATTCAATTGAGAGCACTATTCAACTCATCAGTATTGATCAGAACCGAGACTTAAATTTTGCAAAAGAACAACCACTTTCAACAAAAGCGGTGGCAAAAATTTTTGAAAAACCAAAAAGAGGCGCCATAAGCTCAAATATCCACAGAAAGCAGTGTAACAACAATTTTAAAACAGAACAACCCAAATATACACAAAACACGAAACTGTCAGCACAAAAGGTATAAGGGCCTCACCCCACCACAAATAAGTGTGTTTGTCCTCAAATACAACTGATGAATATCCAAAAGTTTAAATAAAGAGAGATAGAGAGGGAGGTAAAGAGGGGATCCTGTCCACACGTTTGCTCCATCTGTTGGGGCATCGTTGCCTGATGTATTAACCTGGAATTTGACAATGGTCCCCGGACTATTCTTCTGGGTCGGATTGTGTTCATTTACCCCAGCTTCTGTAGTGCTGTTAATCGCAACCATTCTGTCCACTTCATGGCCTGCCAAGAAGGAGTCTATAGTCGTGTAGAATCCACATTTTCACGAAGGAATAGTGGGGTCAATGGGGTTCCTCCTGCCGGCACTTTCTTTCTTACTCTCTTATCTTTTTTTGGCCAGTTTGGCTATCTTCTCGTCTCTTTTAAAATCTCGTGCTCTTACATGTCGGGGTGGCGTATCCCTTCCTGCATCTTTTGGTCTAGCCATTTCTGCAAACCACTTCGAGATAATGTTAGAACATATTTGACAAATACGACAGGGATTTTTATCTACAAAAAGATGAGATAATCCATTTGGCGTGCCGCTGAATACACTCGGTGAGCCACAGACAATCTGCTGAAGGTCATAATGCCGAAGGAGTTAGGGGTGCAGACGAAGGGTGATTAATGTGTCATTCGGTGACTCACCGAGTGCGCTTGGTGATACTTTTCTTCACGCCAAAAGTCACAGCAACCACAATAAATAAAGCATGATATTAAAGGTGAGTTGGGGTACTTAGGCGAACCGCGGAGTGATTCGGTGAGCTCCTCACAGCTTGCTGAATCACCTATCATGCCTACTTCAGACCCAACTTTAGAAATCAGGCCCGCAACCCCTATAAAATATAATTTAAGCACGTAAGGCACAAATTCTTTGAAGACCCGCAACAATTTTTACACACCCATATCAACACAATTTCAAATCAATGCACCATCTAGTGGGATTCTACCAGTTACTCAGTAAGTATTGAATCTAATTGGTAATACATGCAATCCCGTCAACTCAGAGACTCAACAACGATTTTCAATCATTTCAACATTATGCAAATGAGTAAATTTTTGATCAAATAACTGAGGGGTTCGAATACCAACCTTCGATGCTGAATTAGATATTGCTGACGTGCTAGGCAGCAATGCGATCCAAATCCGAGCATAATTCGATACTTAAAATACTCTAAGCGTGCAAGAAATGTAACTACTAGGGTGCGAGTGTGAATTTGTGAAAGGGACAAAGTGAAAGAAAGTGAATGAAATAGAACTTTTGAACCTGTGGCTTGTGATCGTCCTGTTTCTGCTCATTCGGTGATGTCAGTTGGTGTCGCCCAATCACTCGGCGAATTGCTGAATATCTGATTGTCTCGCCAAATAAAACAGAGTTTTCAGTTCAGGTGGGTATTGCATCGGCGATCTTCAGCGAGACCGCCAACTAGGTTGGCGATGCGCCGACAAATTCACACTTCACCGAGTTTTACAGACCCAATCCTTTAAGATGTATAGAATCAAATGGCGAGAATGATCAGTTATGCCTATCTTGTCGGTGATCCACCAAGAAGAAATGTTGCTCACCTCCATACATCTCTTCAAACATTTTCCTCACTCAATCTGTGCAAATAACACAATATTATTTTATCGAGATAACAAAGGCAAGTAAAGGGTTTTGGGTTGCCTCCCAAACAACTCCTTAGTTAAAGTCGTGGCACGATGCAAGTCAACCTTAAAACCTCACTCTTAGTGTTAGCCATGGTATCACTAGGCAAACCCCCTTGCTGTCTTGGATTAAGATGAGATGAGATGTGACCCATTTGGGTCTCTAGTTGCTTGATTGAAATTGAATAAGAGGTGACGGTCTGGTTAAGGGTAGACACATCTTCTTTCATGCCTTTTAGCATTTTGTTTGACCCTTCAACTTTGTTTAGAATACGTGAGAGCATATCCTCGGACCTACCACCTTCCGAATCCTTGGGCTTTTGCCGTTTGTGGGGAGGCACATATCTATTCTTCTCCCCATCCTTCCAGTTTGGATTCCGATCCTTCCATTCGCGGTCTCGATCTTTCCATCCTTCATCTCTATCCCAACCTTGGTTACCACCCTGCCTCTGGTAGTTTGAACGATAACCACCACCTTGGTTTGCTAGAAAGTTTACTTCCTCGCTATACAGAGCTTCAAACTTCATCTCTTCAGGATTCGTGCTCCCAACCCACACAACATTGACACCATGAGTACCAGCCCCCATGACATTCTTAGATAGAATATCAAGTTGTGTCATAATCTTAGCCATGTTTTGGTCTCTCTCATTGTCCTTTTCAATCTGCTCCATAGATAGCTGGAAGGTGATATGGGAGACCTGGTCCTCACGAGTGTACCATGCTCTGTTGATGGTTGTCATGCCATCTAAAAGCTGGGCTGCCACCGCGTACGGCTGCTGCATTAAACCTCCTGGTGAGAGTTGGTCAGTGACACCCTTGTTTACCGAGTCTAGACTCCGGTAGAAGTATTGAAGGAGAACATTATCAGGAAGACCATGGGTCGGGAATTGTAGCACCAATTTTTTAAATCGAAGCCAAGTTTCGTGTAGAGGGTCTCCATTCAGACGCTTGAAACTTTGGATGCTATCCCGAATAGTCATCATCTTTGAGGGAGGGAAGAATCTCATATTAAATGTGGTGACCAGCTCCTCCCATGAAGTGATCGAATTTCTTGGTAATTCAGCTAACCACTTGCTAGCTTCCCCAATTAGATAAAATGGGAATAATCGCAGCCTGACTGAATCTTGAGAGATGTTCTTGAAAGAGAATGGCCCACAAATGTCTACAATGTTTCGAAGATGTTCATGGGGATCCTCATGAGCTAATCCGCTGAAGAGTCCTTTAAGTTGCAACAGATACAACATAGTGCTCGTTATATTGAACACTGCATTCCCCTCGGCTGGGGGTAAGTTGATGGCTCAAACACCTCCCATGAGATGGGGGTCATTAACGTTTGGCTCATGGACATCGTTGAGGTTACCGATGTCATCTTGGTGGCCCACCTGGTTACCATTACTGCCGTTTACACTCATGCTTTTTGAAATATTTACACAAATGTTCAAAACAAAACTGAAAATTAGGTAAGTGAACAACAACTAAGAAGAACAAAAATTCTACCAATCTAAAAATTCTCAAGTAACAACACTCCCTGGCAGCGGCGCCATTTTGATGATTATCGTGACCAACGACACTAACAACGGTTTGAGTGTCTAAGATCATCGCTAATATAGTAACCCAACCAAGGGTTGGGGTCGTGTCCCAAGGGAGCGGTCTTGAGAATTAATAGAAAAATAAAATCTAGTTCTAACTAGTCATAGCTAAAGACATTAACGATTAAAAATATTGTAAATCGAAGAGGGACACAAAAGTGTCAAATATCAATTTGGGGTTTTTGTCATAAGTACAAAAACAACAAAATCAACAAGAAAATCAAGTATGGGGAAGAGTTCTTGGGGTGTGACCGCAATACAAGTTGAGATAAATGGTTGGGTACATGCTTTAGATGGGAAATTTGCAAGATAATAGTCACTAGGCTAAGCTTTAGATGGAAATAAGTTCCCTCTCGGGCAACTTACCCCGTTTCAAATGCGTTCCTCTCGAACACCCATTTACCGCATGAAGACCAGCCTACGCCTTACCCCACTCACACTCTCAAGCTGATGTCACGACCCGGGAGCACCCCCTAGTCGTAACCGGCGTACTCGACCTCGAAGAGGTCTAATACAAGCCTCTTAGCATTCATTCATCGCATAGACACTAAAACCATAAGGAATTTAAAACTCTCTTTACCAAGAAAAACATTGCA
>JAJOOS010028782.1:0-11933 GCA_029582725.1 Solanum chiquidenum | reverse complement strand
CTTTGGCCGAGTATATTGGGTCCTCTCGATGGGGCGTATACATCGGACTCCACATTTAGCTCATGTGGTTTTATTGTCGGTTATTAGTAGCTCCCACAGTTCAGTCAGACTCTATTACATTGACCACATTTACAGTTCATTCAGTATTCAGTCAACATGTTACAAATTGGTCATTGCATTCAGTTAGTTCAGATTCAGTAACTCATCTTATGCATATTATACTTGCTTTATCGCTTGTTCAGTTATATGTCTTATTCAGCTTTAATCTATCTTGCATGCTCAATGCCTTCCATGTACCGACGCATACGTGCGCTACATCTTCTCATGATATAGGTTCAGGTTCTCAGCATCTAGATCACGCTAAGATCGGTCCCCGATCTCCAGTCAGTAGAATCAGTGGTGTGTCCTCATTCTTCGAGGACAATAGTCATTAGTTTCTTTTCAGTATTTTCAGTCTTTCAGTTTCAGTTTTACTAGACTTAGTTGGGCCTGTCCCAGCACTTCTAGTCAATAGAGGCTATTTTCAGACATAGTTAGTTTCAACTTAGTATTTAAGTTTGATATCTCTTTTGCATTAGAACTCCATATTTTTATATTTAGATTTAGTATGTGGGCATTCCCCATCATTTCAGTTTATTTAATGTTTTAATCTTTCGCATTTAGTTTATTATTCTGAGTATGCTCATGTTATGCCAGCAGGGTTAGCTTGGGGTCACTCATGATCCTAGGTCCCGTGTCCGCGTCCAGAGGATAGCCTCGGGGCGTGACACTTTATATCCTTTTCTTTCTAAGTTAAATGATTTTAGAAGAATGTGAGTTTTATGTAGTTTTTGACTAGTTGACTAAGATTAGACTGAGTAAAATGACGTAGTTTAAGCATTAAATGATGTAGTTTTAGTATTAAACACATAGTGGAAAACACCAATTCGCCCTTGACTTAAATGCTACCTAAGTGAATTCAAGGTAGGCTGCACAGGCCGTCATGATGACAAGGTCCCATCTAGCAGCTCGTGAAGTTTCCCAAGCCTCACTAAAATGGGCATAACCTTTTAATTCGCGCTTGGAATTAAGCAAACTTGGTGGCATTGGAAAGAGGACTCAGAGATCTTAATTTGACAAGTCATAGGCCACCTAATACATTGTTTGCCTAAAGATATGGTCGTTTAAAGTTTACCCTAAACTCTAAGTTTAACTAGTCCCCTTCATAGTCCTTGTGGAGGTTTACATATCGTTTGGACATTCGTGGTGCTCAACCAGTAACTTTGGGGGTGAAACCTCATTTAAATACTGACGAAGTAATTTCAAGACAGGCTTCATGGGCATTCATGATGACCAAGGCATGTCTAGCAACTTGTGAAGATGCCTTGTCCGATAGGGCTTAACTAAAACATGCATAACTATGTTACTCCGAGCTTGGAATTAAAAAAACTTGGTGGCTTTGGAAAGTGGACTCACAGATCTTTAATTTGATAGGTAATGGGCCACCTAATTCATTTTGTCCTTAAAGATATGGTTGTTTAAAGTTGACCCTCCACTCTAGGTCGGACAAGTCCCTTTCACAGATGACTTCGCAGTCCGTGTGGAGCTTCACGAACCGTTTAGACGTCCGTGGGGCTGAACCAGTAACTTTGGGGATGAAACCTCAATTAAAAACTGACGAAGTTACTTCAAGATAAGCTTCACGAGATGTTATGATGACCAAGGCATGTATAGAAGCTCGTGAAGATGCCCTGCCCAATAGGGCTTCACTAAAATGAGCATAATTATTTTACTTCGAGCTTGGAATTAAGCAAACTTGGTTGCTTTCGAATGAGGACTCAGAGATCTTTCATTTGACTGGTAATGGGCCACCTAATTCATTTTGTTATGAAAGATATTCAGATATAGGATAGATCCCGATACCTATCCTATATCCATTCCGCCTTATAGAATGGCGCCAGTAGAATTGAAAGAGCTAAAGGAGCAGCTGAAAGATTTGCTTGGCAAAGGTTTCATTCGCCCTAGCTTATCGCCTTGGGGTGCTCCAGTACTATTTGTACGCAAGAAGGATGGAACGATGAGGATGTGTATTTATTACATACAGCTTAATAAAATGATGATAAAGAAAAAATATCCCCTTCCAAGGATAGATGATCTATTTGATCAATTGCAAGGAGCTAAGTACTTTTCAATGATTGAATTGAGATTCGGATATCATCAGCTGAAGATTCAAGAAGTAGATATTCCCAAAACAGCCTTACGAACGAGATATGGACACTTTGAGTTCCTTGTCATGTCATTTGGACTAAAAAATGCTCCAACAACCTTTATGGATATGATGAATAGGGTTTTCAAACCCTTTCTTGATATGTATGTGATTGTATTTATAGATGAAATCTTGATATATTCACGTCATGCCAGAGAACATGCAAATCACTTGAGAATTGTCCTACAAACACTCAGAGAGCACCAACTATACGCCAAGTTCTTGAAATGTGAATTATGGATGAACTCTGTGGCTTTTTTTGGCCATGTGGTCTCTACTGAAGGCATTAGAGTAGACTCCCAAAAGATTGAGGCTGTAAAGAGTTGGCCTCGACCTACTACTCCGACGGAGGTGCGTAGTTTCTTGGGACTTGCTGTATATTACCGCAGGTTTGTAGAGGGATTATCCTCTATTTCTGCACCATTGACCAAGTTGACGCAAAAGGTAGTGAAGTTCCAGTGGTCTGATGCGTGTGAGAAAAGCTTCCAAGAGCTGAAAGATAGATTGACTAAGGCGCCAGTATTGGCCTTACCAGAGGGTACATAAGGGTATGTATTTTATTGTGATGCTTCAGGCATTGTCCTAGGGTGCATCTTAATGCAGCAAGGGAAGGTGATAGCAAACGCTTCTCCACAATTGAAGAAAGACAAACAAAACTACCCCACTCATGATTTATAGCTTGCTACAGTGGTATTTGCGCTTAAGATTTGGCGACACTATTTGTATGGGGTACATGTTGATATTTTTACAGATCATAAGAGTCTCCAATATCTTTTAAAGAAAAAAGATTTGAATATCAGGAAGAGAATGTGGCTAGAGTTGTTGAAGGACTATGATGTGAACATCCTCTACCACCCAGGTAAAGTTAACGTGGTAGCAAATGCTCTTAGTCGACTATCTATGGGAAGTCTAGTACATTTACCATGTGTACAACAGGAAGTAGTACGAGAAGTTCACAAATTAACCAGCCTAGGAGTTCGACTTATTGAAGCCGAAGATGGAGGCGTAGTGGTACAGAATACTGTTGAATCATCATTAGTGGCATTGGTGAAAGAGAAACAGTATGACGATCCAATATTTCTACAGTATCGAGAAGGGATTCATGAGCACCGAATTACTGCATTTAATTTAGCAGAAAATGGCACCTTGAGATGCCAAGGCAGACTGTGTGTTCCCAATATAGATGGGTTAAGGCAGAAAATCATTGTACCCTATACTCAATTCATCCAGGCTCCACAAAGATGTATCATGACTTTAAAGAGGTCTACTGGTGGAATGATATGAAAAGGAATATTGTGGAATACGTGGCACAATGCTCCAATTGCCAACAACTTAAAGCAGAACATCAGAGGCCCGGTGGCCTAGCTCAGACTATGATCATTCCAATATGGAAATGGGAGGCTATTAATATGGATTTCATTACAGGTTTACCTTTCTCTTTTAAGAGACATGATTCAATTTGGGTGATCATTGATCGGTTGAAGAAATCAAGCCACTTTTTGCTAGTTATATCCAGCAGAACAGCCGAATAATATGCCAAGCTGTATGTAAGGGAAGTTGTTCGCTTGCATGGGGCTCCACTATCTATTATTTCAGATAGGGGTGCCCAATTTACGGCACATTTTTGGAGATCATTCCAAAAAAGTTTGGGAACACAGGTGAACCTTAGCACTGCATTTCACCCGCAAACAGACGTCCAAGCCGAACACATTATTCAAACACTCGAAGATATGTTGAGAGAATGTGTTTTAGACTTTAAAGGTAATTGGGATGATCATATGCCCTTGATAGTATTTGCCTACAATAATAGTTATCATTCAAGCATTGGCATGGCTCCATTTGAAGCCCTCTATGGGCGTTGGTGCAGATCGCCTATTGGTTGGTTTGAAGTAGGTGAAACTCAAATACTAGGACCAGACCTTGTTCACCAAGACGTTGAAAAAGTAAAGTTGATAAAAGAGCAATTGAAAATGGCACAGGGCCGACAAAAATCATATGCAAACGTAAGCCGAAGAGACATAGAGTTCCAGGTTGATGACTGGGTATTCTTGAAGGTATCCCCTATGAAGGGCGTTATGAGATTTGGGAGGAAAGGTAAGTTGAGCCCCAGGTATATTGGGCCATATAAAGTTATACGTAAAGTTGGCCAGGTATCCTATGAGGTGAATTTGCCTCGAGAGTTAGCTGTAGTACACTCGGTCTTCCATGTGTCGATGTTACGCAAATGCTTGGGAGATCCTACATAGGTTATTCCCACAGAAGGTATGGAATTCTCAGAACACTTATCTTAGGAGGAAATCCCAATGGCAATATTAGACCGACAGGTCCAGAAGTTGAGGACAAAAGATGTAGCATCAGTCAAGGTACTTTGGAGAAGTCAGAATATAGAAGAAGCCACATGGGAAGCAGAGGCTGACATGAGGGCCAAGTATCCCCACTTATTTCAGTAGCCACACACAGGTTCTTAAAGTCATAACTCCTCTCATTTGAGTATATGTTTTGCTAGTACTTTGTAGTACTGCTTTATTATATGTTATATGTTCTGGTACTTGATACAAACACCACATGTTCCTCAGAGTTGAAACATCCATAGTATAAGGTATATTATATTATTTAGTGTAGTTTCAATTCATATAAGGCCAAGCAGCGCCTAGTGAATATCTGTTGCATATTATTACGTGGTGATGCTTTGTGAAGCATTGTGTGTGTATTTTTGTTGGATGACAGGTTTTGGAAAGGCCTGTTTACAAAGGAAACTATGCCAATTTTTTTTAAAATTCATTCAAGGACGAATGATCCAAAGGGGGGAAAAATGTAATATCCCGTAACTTAAAATACGTTTGCGACTCGTAAACACCAATGGATAGATGTGATATCGGGGGAGGTATATCATTGAAAATGTTTAAGCATACCATGTAACCCTTATATTTAGTTATTTGAAGGGTTAAACAAAAGTTTTAGGCCAAAGAGACCATTAAAGAAAAGATTAAAGTTTAAAGGACCATTGTGGAGGAATACTACAATGATCTCATTTCTCATCTGACTTTGAACGAGAATATATCCTAATATATCACGAGTTAGAGGGCCTACAACCTATCCAATTGAAGGTATTTGAGTCTAGTTTCCAGCAAAACAAACCTCTCGTTAAAACGATATCGGAGTAAAACGTATTGTTCATTCTACGACAGACGCGCGCACTGCCCAATCACTGCGGGACATGTGGCACTTTAGAGAAAGTCGGCCAAACTTGTTGTTTTTATATTAGAAGTTTGGGATATACTTTATCATATACTCAAGAACGTGTAAGGATTGGTTTCAAGTTATTTCTTCAAGGTTTTTTCATCTTCAATCCACCAAAGCTTAAGGTAAGTTGGTTTCTTCAAGAATCAAGTGTCTTCCTCTCAATAGACCTATAGATATATTTAGCTACATGTTTTCTTGACGTAAAAAGTATTGTTCTTGGAGAATAAATAAGGGCAGGGGTTGCTTCTCTTTGATATATAGGTATGAATCCTCTTCTATCTTCATAAATAGTATTCCAAGGATGCTTTAAGTATAATTTGCGGGTAGGACTCACGGGACGGTAATATGAAGCCGTGAGTCCATGTTTTACCCATTGTATTTGATGTTTTGGTGAGGAGGGAGTTTGTAGAAGGTTGTGTTGGCATTTGTTTTGACCAAATGAGAGGTCAATGGTATTGTATTAGGGAGGTAAGATGGTTACATTAAAAGTGGAAGGTGAGGTATAGAGAACGCGACTATTATAGTTCTTAAAAGTTTGTCGCTAACCAAGTGTTTGATGAAATTCCTAAGTCGCTAAGAATATGTTGTAGCTGGTTATATGATCTCCTCTTAGTTTAATTTATGGCATTAGTTCTCTACCAACTTAAACTATGAGCTTCTAAAGGAATTTGACATCGTTAACAAGGAATCGGTGGGATGGTGATCGGAGGCCATGAGTTTTACTTTTATGCTAAGTGTGGATGATTGAGGGGGTTGGTTCTTTATGGTTAAATTATGAGGAGTAATACTGAACATTTAAATAAGTCATAAGCCTACTTGGAATGTAGAGAAAGAGAAGGGTGTGGTGATACACCATACATATATGGTAATTATTGAGGTTGTCCCTCGCGAACCATTATTGTGTTTTTGGCATTGTTGTGACTCTTGATTAGTTTCTTATACTATACTTTTATGATTTTATGTTATAGATAAAGTTTCCAGCAAAGAAGTTTGAAGACGTAAGATAGTAAGTCCCGAAATAAGGTATGTAAAGCTGAAACCTCTTTTACCCTTAAGGCACGACATAAACTCGCATGTTCTTCCGATAAATGTCACTATATATTTCATAAACCCTCTCATGTTGAGTCCTAAACCTATAGAGTTATAGTACTCTTCAAAGAAGCAATATGTTTCGCACAACTACATTTGTCCACAGTTGGAACTCTTAGAAGTTAGCGGTGTACAGGTTGCAAAAATTTAAAGAAAGCAGCCATCCGCAGACTGTTCATAAGTGCATTGGTCAACAAATATATGATTCTCAAGATAAAGAATGTAATCATGAATTGTATCACGAGCTATGTGATTAATGAAATAATTATTATAAATAATTGCAAGCAGTTGAGATTATAGACTACTCTGCAGCGTAGGGTTGGTATATTTAGGGCTACTACGTGCGATGCTACTCTATGCATAGAATTCAGATATGGTCAGCTGGAATTTCTCATCGTGGATTCACCTGATTGATACAGGCCTGCGGGCAGACCATACAGGAGCCCTGGGAGGCATACCTTGATACACCTCGTTACTAGACTATGAGATTTCACACGTATTCTAGTTGAGAATACTCATAGTTGTGTGTTCTAGTCTTCTTATTATCCTAATCACGTTCCCTAAGCCTATCACACTCAACCTACTGAGCATGAGTCATAAGCCTCGAGATGTTCATACTTTCCAGCAACATAGCATTGCTACATTCTGTTTTTACCAAGTCGGATACCCCTATAGAAACTTGTTCATTTGAGCCCTGGAATCAGCAGCCATGTGAGGAGAATACCTGTAGAGTTGAGTGAACTTGAGTCCGTACTCTTGGACTATCAAACTACCCTGTCTCAAATTCATGAACTCCTGAGAATTTTGCCTCCCTCAACTCTCTTTGGAAGAACTTGTTAAGAAAAGTCTGACTAAAGCATTCCCAAGTGATAGGAGCTGCATATGTACCCTCTTCTCTTTCAACTGCGTATACTAGATGTGAGCTACATCCTTATGCTGACAGGATGCCAACTATACCCTATCATTACATGTCACTTGCATCACTGTAAAGATCTTTTTGACCATATCTATGAAATTTTCTGAGATCCTCACCAATCTGCGATGCTAAGAACTAAGGTGGATTCATCCTAACAAAATCACAACCATTGTTGCCATTGATCCACCACTAGCATTTGCAGGAACTAGAGCCTGCTGATTGTTCGTGTTAGCCACACTCTGAGCTAAAAGTTGAATGGCGTTCCGAAACTCAGCATTCAAAACTTCTTGATCTGGGACCAGAAGAGTTGTGTTAGCATTTCTTGCATTCGCATTCCTTCAATAAGTTGAAGGAGGAGGCATGATCTAAAACACATAATGAAAGATTAGAACGAGAAATTAGATCATACCTTACGCATGATAAGAGTAACAAGAAAAATGAAGTTTTTCCTAAAACCCTTTGCAGCCTTCTTATCATTAGATGTGGTGCACTTCACACCCATTAAAAGGACTTTACTTAGTGTGGCTTTTCAAACATCCTAGGACTCTTAAATCTAGCACTCTGATACTAAGTTCGTCACGCCCCGAGCTATCCCCAGGACACGGACACGGGACCTAGGATTATGAGTGTTCCCAAGCTAACCCTGATGACATATCATAAGCATACTGAATATGCATAATTAGGAAAGTACTATGTGGAAGCTAAATCATCATGAAACTGAAATGATGGGGAATACCCATTACTATCTATCTATATATATATATATATAACTAAGAGTTCAACAACAACTGAAAAGTCAAACTCAAATACTAAAGTTGATTCTAACTATGTGTGAAAATAGCCTCTAACTGACTAGAAGTATTGCAACATGCCCAAACTAAATCTAGCAAAAACTAAAACTAAAACAAAAGAAGATAATCATGTAAATCTTCCTCGAAGAATGAGGACTCACCACTAATGTTGATGAGCTGAAGATCGATAACTGATCAATGCATGATGTGGAAGCTGAGAACCTAAACCTATATCACGAGAAGATGTAGCACAGAGTATGCATTAGTACTTGAACTGTCACGCCCCAAGGCTACCCCCGAGACACGAACACGGGACCTAGGATCACAAGTGACCCCAAGCTAATCCTTCTGGCATAATCATAAGCATACTAAAGATAAATTGAATAATAAAACTGCGTGGAAGCTATAATCATAAATAAAATTAAAATATGGGGAATACCCATATACTATAACTGAGATAAATGAAAACTAATGAGTTTACTAAAAAAAAAATATTAATTCAATACTAATCTGAATCTAACTATGTCTGAAATAAGCTTCTAAACTGACTAGAAATGTTGGGACATGCCCCAACTAGATCTAACAAAACTGAAACTAAAGGACTAAAAATATGGAAAAGAGACTCATGACTATTGTCCTCAGAGAATGAGGGCTCACCACTGATTCTACTGAACTAAAGATCGAGAACCGATCTAAGTGTGATCTGGATGCTGAGAACCTGAACCTACATCACGAGAATATGTAGCACACGTATGCGTCAATACTTGAAAGGTACAGAGCATGCAGGATAGAGTAAAGTTGAAATAACATATAACTGAACAAAGTAATAAAGCAATGAAATAATACGAACATGATATAGATATTGAATACTGAGCTATCTGAATGCAATGTCATATATATACCATGCTGAGACTGAATACTGAATATACTGATACATGATAATGCAATAGAATTAGACTGAATTATGGGAGCTACTAATAACCGATAATAAAACCACATGAGCTAAATGTGGAGTCCGATGTATATGCCCCATCGAGAGGACCCAATATACCCTGCGAGAGGTATAAAGGCATGCTGGCGTGATCAATGAAAAGATACCCACAGAGGGGACTTACAACCTACGTGGCTAATAGTTCTTCGACTATTTGGGGACGCAGAACCCTAGTCCAACTCGGTATTATGCTACTCCCAATGGATTAAGTGATTAACTTATTATGACTGAATTTATGTAAGTTACTGGATAGCTCAAACTTGACATGCAAACTGAGTATGCAACAATTAACTGATATTGATGCATTAATAACTGAGGCATGAATAACTGAATAACTAAAATATCTGACCTAGCATGTGTAATTCAAGAACTAAAGAAATACATAGCTAGGGTTCTGGAATTCATGCAATAAACTGAATATTAACATACTAATATGATTTTGATCATTCTAATAGCTAAGAACCCAGTAATTCTAACATTCAAGAGACCCTACGTCTAGTCATAGTAAGGGAATCAAGAAACTGACTGAAAACTAGGGACCTAATGGGTGAAAGGAACCCCCTAGTGAAATTCGACATACCTGGTGATGAATTCCACGGAGAAATCTTTGGATTTTGGAGTTGGAACTGGAGGAAACTTGTTGCGTTCTTGAACTTAGGATTGGTCGCCTCTTTCTCTTCTTTCGCTTCTAATTTTCTATGTTTTGACTAAAGATTTGACTTAGGTAGGTTGTAGTTATGTTTCTAGGCTTAAACTAACTAAACCCATGAAGTTTAGGTGTCCAATGAATAAGGAAAATACCAAAATAACCCTAACTTAAACTGCAGATGGGCTGACCACGACCACCTTCACGGACTGTGAAAGGGACCACAGACCGTGAAGTCAGTCGTTGTCTGGAATTTTTGACTACTAGCTGAGGGTCTGAGTCCAAGAGCCCTACCACGGCCCGTGTGAAGGACCACAGACCATGAAAGTGTCTGTTGTCTCCACTTGGGCTGTGGTCTTGAGGGATTGGCTAGGGGGCTTACTGGTAAAGCTCTACAGACGCCCCCACGGGCCATGTAAAGGAGCATGAACCTTGAAGGTCCTCGTGGTCCTCACTTAGGCGTGGGGGTCTAAGGGTCTGGCTAGGGAGTTTCACTTCCCTTACTATACAAGCACCACCACGACCCATAATCAAGACCACAGACCGTGAAGGTGCTCGTGGTCTGATGTGTGGGCCTGGTGACTTCCTAGTCAAGACCACGGGAAGGTCTACGGACCGTGGACTCTATCACGGTTTGTGAACCCTACCGTGGTTCACTGTTCAGGTATATTTCTACATTTTTTTTCTAGGTCTAGTTTTTTAGGTTTTACAATATCTCCCCCTTGGGATCATTCGTCCTCGAATGAATACTAAACTAGCTAAAATAGAGGGAATGAGCTGCAACCCTACCACTAAACATTGAAGGCTGATTTCTGACTGAACTGAGATCCAAAAACATGCAAATACGCTGAAAATGCAAGTACAGACTGAAGGAACATGACACTAAGACTGATTTCACGCATGAATGCCTGAAAAACTGAAGAGGAACTATTACCTCAAGCTGGAATGGATTCGGAATAAAAGAGGTAAGGATACTTGGCTTTCATGGCGACTTCTGCTTTCCAAGTAGCTCCCTCTACGGACTGACTCCTCCACCAAACCTTGACTGAAGCGACTTTCTTGTTTCTAAATCTTCTAACCTGGCGATCAAGAATCTCAACTGGTACATTCTCATAAGAAAGGCTATCTTTTACAGCCACACTCTCTAATGGCACCACGGATGCTGGATCACCCACACACTTCTTCAATAGTGAAATGTGAAATACTGGATGCACTGCTGCTAAATCTGCTGGCAACTCTAGCTCATAAGCCACTTTACCTATCCTTTTCAAGATACGTTAAGGGCCTACGTATGTGGGACTAAGCTTCCCTTTCTTTCCAAATCTCATCACCTCCCTCATAGGTGATACTGTTAGGAAAACCGAATCATCAACTTGGAAATCTAGTTCCCTTCTCCTTACATCTACATAAGACTTCCGTCGACTCTAGCTGTCTTAAGTCTATCTGTAATGATTTCCACTTTCTCCATAACATAAAGGACTGATTCTGGCCCTATAAAGGCTGCTTCACCTACTTCAAACCAACCAACAGGAGATCTGCATGTACGCCCATACAATGCCTCATAAGGGGCCATTTAAATGCTAGAATGGTAACTATTGTTGTAGGCGAACTCAATAAGAGGAAGGTGATGATCCCAACTATCCTTAAAATCCATCACACAAGCTCTCAACATGTCCTCTAAGGTCTGAATGGTACGCTCTACCTGAGCATTCGTCTGGGGATGAGATGTTATGCTAAGATTAACCTGAGTACCAAGACCTTTCTGAAATGACTTCCAAAAATGAGAGGTAAACTGAGGACCTCTATCTAAGATGATAGACAAAGGAACCCCATGCAGCCTCACAATCTCATTAATGTAAAGCTTGGTGTAATTGTAACGACTCGGAAAAATGATAGGTTAAGCAAGAGCCTATGACTTTGTGTTGACTTTATAATGAGGTTCTATGAGGGGTTTTTATGTAATTTCGTTTTAATTGTGTTACATCCGACAATTTAAAATGAATATGAAGAAG
>JAJOOS010028781.1:0-14323 GCA_029582725.1 Solanum chiquidenum | reverse complement strand
TATATATATATATATATATATATATATATATATATATATCAACATTAATGATATCAATACAATATATGATACTGATTTAGTATCAGTTAAGCGAAAATTATCAACGTTAATGAATGAAGGGTATGAACTGTAATTTTCTTTGAGAGAATGGGTATTTCTTGAATTACTTTGGATTGTGAAATGAACATATAATTATTTGATTTTTATGACCCATTTATGTAGTTTTTCCTATAAATAATCCAAATCCTATTATATTAACTAAGAACATTGTCATGTACTTCACATTTCAGAATGTCACAATCCAAAACTAAATGTGATCGATGACCTTGTTTATTCCACCAAGACAAGTTAGCCTCAAACTCAAAATACAAAAAAAATGTCGAAAGTAAGACAAATAACATAAGAACGGAAAACTTAGTCATTCTACTATAACCCAAAAACCTAGTTGTCACATGTACAAACCACTAATATACATAATTGAAAGATAAATACAAGTCTCAAAGTCTTTGTTTCTCTAATAGAACAAAGCATAAACATAGAGGAAGAAGAAGACCCGTCGGGATGACAAACAACTACCTCTCAAAATCTTTTGAAAGCCACAGAGAAAGATGAAGAAGAAGAGAAATCACACAGGTCCGGGCTCAAAATCTACACAAGTGTAGAAGCAAGGACTAAGTAACAAACAACACAGTACTCAACAAGCAACCTATCAAACAAAGAAAAACTAGATAGAAAGCGAGTACTTCTTTCATCCCAACTGAACCTCTTCAAACTATAACCTGCATAGAAATCAGTTCAACCTAATAATTTTACAATACACAGTTCACAAGGCTTAACACTCACAGAGCAATAATAACAGTTCAACAATCAATAAATTTCAAGTATATCAATGGCACATATCAAGTAGCTCATTCACACCTATCAAGTAGATCAATCAGAAATGTCAATTAGATCAATCACAAGTGTCAAAATACATCAAATAACAATAGTCAAACTCTTGCTGGAACCATTTCCCGTTGGCACAAAATCACTAACCGGAACCATTTCCCTTCGGCTTTATATCATATAACTAGCCATAACCATTTTCCTTCAACTTTATATCATATCACTAGACGAAATCATTTTCATTCGACTTTATATCATATCACTAGCCAAAACCATTTCCCTTTGGCACAAAATCACTAGCAGGAACCATTTTCCTTCGGCTTTATATCACATCACTATCCAGAACCATTTTTCTTCAACTTTACATCATATCACTTGCCGAAACCATTTTCCTTCGACTTTATATCATATCACTAGCCAGAACCATTTCCCTTCATCATAATCATCACGTATCTCATCACGGTGATCAATGAAAATAAGCAATTTCACACCATAAGGAAGAGACAACAACTCAAATAGATCAAGTCCACAATAATGCAATCAAAACATTTCTTCAATCAACAAATTTAGCTCCACAACAAGGCAATTCACAAAGCACAATTATCAACACGTTGCCTTTTTTTTCATTAATCTTCTTTTTATTCATCAAGATCAATCAAGTGAAATAATTGGACCCATCACCTCATTCTCATTACTCTCCAACACATAACAAAGGGAAATACATGATTCTACTAATTTTACAAGGTTTAGAGATCACTTGCCTCAATTCAATCAAAAGTCAATCGTCCAAGACTTGAGCCATTCCTTTACGAACAGTATCCAAAGTCACACAATCTAATTCAATCAAGTAATCACAATAAAATTCCAGAAATAATAACACCCATATCATACACTTTGAAAAATGGGCCAAATCACCTCAAGAACCCAATTTCAAAAATGAGGTTTGAATCCAAAAATCTTTACGTGAAAAAGTTATCCAAGGCATTTGGAACTCATTGGTGAAAAACCATCGAAACGGGAATTGGAATCAGTTCACTATCACAATTTTACTTTAAAACTTAAGTTCTTGAAAAACCTTGTCATTTGTCAACCGAAATCCCAAATTTTGATGTTAAAATCCATAAATGATAAAAGAGAATTGAAGTTTTAGGATCACAAAGGCTTACCCAAATGATTTGGCATAAGAAATCTCTTCAAAACCTCTTCTAAGGATTTTTCAAAGCTCAAAATTGGGAAAAATGAGGCAAACCCCTGAAATGGCTAGTCAAAAAGGTCTCTGATGTCGCAAAAGTGAACCCCAAAAAAGGTCGGCCTTCGCGATCGCGAATAGACCTTCACTAAAGTCCCTGAACCCCTTATCGCGAACACGAAGCTCAAAGCCCCTGACCTCTAGAGAACACGACGATGGCTTCCCTGAAGCGTAGCTCGCTAAAGTGAGTCATCCCTCGCTTAAACGAAGCACACAGATACCAGAAAACATCAACCAACTTTCAAATCATCGAATGAATCCTCAGAATTTGGTCGGAACCCCATACACACAAACTGTATATGCAAATTGATTAAACCTGACGTTTCAGACTCAATTGAACCATCGAAACATGAATCTTCTTGACCCGAATTCCATGTAAGTCACAAAAATGGAACATAACACCTAGAAAAGCCAAATCTAGCTCGGGGACTTCTAAAAATGAAACCAAGACCTCACCTAGGCCTAAAACCATACTCCAAATCTAATCTCAGAATTTCGATCTGATCATCCAAACCCCGAATATAGACCAAAGTCAACCCAAAGGCTAAAATTCCACAATTTTCCAACTTAGGACCTCAAATCCTCAAAAGACTCGGAATCTGAAACCGACAACTCTTTTAGACCAATTTCCATATTCTGAAACTGATGGAATCGACACGATTCCATTCCGACACTCAAAACTCCAAAATACATCAAAACCACTTTTTAACTACTTTAGCCTTTCAACTTTAAAATTTTCCAAAATTCACAACTTTTAACTCAAAACTCGAAACAAATTTCAAAACTCATTCTAAAATGACTCGGGACCAATATCAAAAGGGGTAAAACGGTAATTTTATGATTTTTTCTTAGAATGACTGACTGGATCATTACACAAAATTGTTAATTTGTTATGGAATTTCGTAATGTTTGGGTAACAAATAAAACAGTGTTTATAATATTTATTTTTAAGTTTAAAATAAATCAAAAGTCAAATTTCTTAACTTATGGATTTTGGATTATATCATAAGCCAAAAATCAATCTAAACAAGCTCTTATTCATTATGCACTCAAAACTAAATTAAAAACGACACCAATACCGTAGCTTGTTTGGATGGTTGGAGTGGTCTTATTTTAGGTAACGACGAATTTGGCGTAGTCATATTATTACCTTTTTTCTTTATATTTTATTTTTACTTATCATCTATTAATTCTTATTCTTAGACTAACTTTTCAACTACTTTTACCTTGTATTTATTTTTCTTGTAGGTTATTTTTCAAATTGTTGATACGTGACATCATAAGATACAATTCATATAGTGTTAAGAGTTATTAATTACATCATATCCCTACTCTTTTCCAAATTACGAAAATTCCTTAAATTTTGTGGAATCTGGATACATTCAAAAATGTCCCGATATATCATGTCCCAATTTCGGATACATCCCTTAACGTCCCGATACATCACGTCTCGATTTCATATACATCACTCAATGTCATGTTACATCGCGTACATAATGATAAATCGTGTAAATTGATGTAATCCAATCGATACATCGCGTAAAGTGACACATCGCTTAAAGTGATATATCTAATCGATACATCACTGAAGTGGTATCCGAGAATAGGAGAGAATAAAGATCTTCTAATTTTTCATATGATAGGAAATTTTACATAATATGGAAAAATAAGTTGTGTATTTAGATAATTTTTTCATACTTTATTCATCAAAGTAATACAATTCAATCAAATGTGATCGTGCTTGTTGCGACTCCCTTCATTTTAATTCAAGAGTCTTAGCTTAATTAGGCACAAGCTTAATAAAATAAATGAAAATTTTGAATTTTGTCATTTTAAACTTAAGATTGTAATGAAAAAAATGTCTTATAAATCTTGTTGTCTAGTTAAAATTTTCTCGTTTATATATTGTGACACTTAATCTCTCTCTCTCTCTCTCTATATATATATATATATATATTATTTTTTTATTTATGTTACCCCCACCGACCCTCCACACCTAACCCCGACCCCTACCCCCACCCCAACCCCCCACCCAAAAAAAAATTAAACATTTTTTCTACACCACCACATCCAACCCCACACACTTTTTTTCTTAAAAGAACTTTTTTGTAACCCACTCCCTCATTACCACCCATCTCATCAATTTTCTTTTAAAAACTCAATTTTTATCTAACCCCCACCCCCACCCCACAACCCACACCATCTCACTCACCCCCACTTCCAACTCCAAATCCACCCCAATTTTATTGTAACACTCCAAAAAATTCTAAGCTAAGAGTCTAATCATTTTTCATTTGTGCATAAGGTCATATCAAGTGATTATTAAATCATGCTTAAGTGTTAATGTCAATTATTTAGTGAGATAATAGATTAAGAGATGAATTAAGCTCACAAGAATCCCCTAGTACAAAGTTGAGTTGAAAGCTTCGTTACCGATTGAGTTTTATATAAGATTCTACTTAGGTCAACTTCAAATGATCATATATCTTAGTATTATAGTGAATTAGGTGGCCAATGACCTGTAAAATTATAGGTCTATGAGTTTTCTCTCCAAGTTTGCCTCATTTCGAGTTCAGAATTTTCTGAGGCAATGACCTACGAACCACTTCTATGAGTCGTAGAAAGAGCTACAACCCATACTATTGACTCGTGGAAAAAGTTATGAAGGTCAAATTTTTGGGTTCAATTCTTACAGACCCAGCTACGGGTCGTAGTTTGGGTCCTTAAAATGAACTTATGAGCCTTAAAATTTCAATATAGATTGCATGAATGGGATCTACCGTATGTAGAACAAATTGTGAACTGTAGATGGCCTTGTGGAAGGTTTTTGACAGCCTTTTAATTAGGTTTTTTTTGTCTTTTCCCACTTTTCTAAACCCAAGCCATGACATTTTAACTTCAATTTAGATAAATTCCACCAAATACTCAATTATGTTTTATATCTATGCTCTCAACTCCCCAACTCAAAAAGAAAACCGCAACGAAGATAAAAATTAGGGTTTCAAACAAGTTCTTCTTCAAGATTATTCAAGAAACTTGTTCTTCCAGGTATGTAAGGGTAATCATAATGATGGACTAAGTTTGTCTTCACGCCCTACATCTAATTTCAGTTAGTAAGAGTTCAGTTCAGTATCCTACCCAAAGTTTCCATGAAATTCTAGATGCGAATTGTGTTCTAATTTCTTTATTATGAACTGTGATATTTTTTGCATTGAGATTCTGCAATGACCTGATTCCGTCATTAGAGAAAAGACAATGGGGAAAAGAATTGGGGCTAGAAAACTTTTGAGTAGTAACTTGGAATTTCCTAGCCTAGTCCAGATTTGGATGAAATCGAAGTCAGGCGATTCTAGAGAAATCTGGTAACAATTGGGTGATCTAATTATGATTTTGATAACATGATTAGATATTTAAGACGTTAAGGAACCCGTACGATATTACATAATTGAATTAGAGCAAGTAAACCTCCCAAAACTGATCTTAGCGTGAACGGGTATGTTCTGAGTGTCATGGGATGAAGGTGTGTTGTGAAATGGGGGCATGAAATTCAAATTCCAACATTTTGTCTCCGTGCATGCTATTGTAGTGGGATGGATACCTCTATAGCAGGGCTTCTGTAGCGGAACTGACGTGACTTAAATCGGAAATAAAGCCCTAAAAACGTTTTATTATGCACTTTTTGAATTTGAGAGCTAGCAGACGACCCCAGACGAGTTCTTAAGCATTTTTCACCATTCTTGAGGCTAAAGGTAAGGTTTTCACTCCCCGAATCCATTTTTTGATCATTAGAACTTAGTTTCTTGGGTAATTATCGATGGGGGACGGTTTTGATCTGGGAATTATGGTGGGAAAATCCATAATCTGGGTGCGGGTATCATGGGTTTGGTCAAGGATTATTGAGTTTGTTATAATCCGGATAATTAGACCTTTGATTGTTGATCCTTGCGTATAAATTGTTGTTTGTAGACCTAGAACAAGCGGAAAGAATCCGGAAAGGGAAGATTCAAGTGCCTTAGGGGATTCAAGCTTGGATTCGAGGTAGGTGATGGTTGTGATTTCATGTTGGTGTGATATATGTTTGTAATTGCTCATTATAATGCATATATATATGCGAATGTTGCCTAATTGATCATCCTAATCATAAATGAGGATAATAGAATAATTGTATTTCATGAATCACCTCTTGTTGTATGATTGTGAGAATATACATTGTGATTGTGATTGTGGTTTGTTGAATGGATCGGGTGTTATATTTCGACACACTAAATTGGATCGGTTGCCACATTCCGGCATAAATATTGGATTGGTTGCCATATTCCGGTATAAATATGGCATCGGTTGCCACGTTCTGGCATAAACATTGGATTGGGTACCATGAACCATTACACTAAAAGCTTGAGTTTGTTTTCCATGAGAGGACCACTGAATTGGATTTTGTGAGAGGACTATTGTATTGTGTTGTCTATCTACTTGTGATGATTACATTCATATCTAATGGTGATTGAGGTTGAAAGATTGTTTGTTGCTCTAAAATGATAACTAATGGGTATTGTTGAGAACGTGGAATGTTACATTGATCCTGAAAAAATGACTAATATTGTATATGTTTGGTATATGCCTGTTTTATAATGTTGTGGTTATTTGCATATGTTTCACTTATTGGGATAGTCGCGTGATCCTACCAGTACACTGTCGTTGTGTACTGATACTGCACTTGCTTGTTCTTTGTTGAGTACAGGGAATCTTCAGACGACTATTGATAGACTTCAGCTAGGTTACTGTTGAGCATGATCGGATTCAAGGGTGAGCTAGTTCTTTCAGGCTTCCATGGATCTTTCTTGTTTAAGTCCACTCTTTTCGAACTCAGACTATTTTTTAAGGTGTTTGTTTAGTTTCGGGGTTGTACCCCTTGTTCTTAGACTTGTTGTTAGTAGAGTTTTGGTACATTGACTTTCAGGTTCTAGGGGTTATTCTTCCGCATTAGTTTGGCTAATTTATTTTAAACTTTGGAGTTTATTGGAACTCTATATTATTTCTGCATCTAAACTTGCTTTCGTATCTTTAAATGTGTAGTATCTTGGTTAAGGCTGCTTAGTTGGGTTGTAGTAATGGTTCTCCCATCGGAGGGTTAGGGTGGGTTCCAATCACGACGGTCTGGGTCGTGACAAAGTTGGTATCAGAGCCCTAGGTTCGTTGATCTCATTGTACCAAAACGAGTCTAGTAGAGTCTTGCAGAACGGTATGAAGACGTCTATACTTTTTTTCGACAGGCTATAGGACTTTAGGAAAACCTCACTTATTTCTACTCCTTCGTGCTATGACTTGAATCTAATTGGTATCTGGGTGATACAAATTGGTATCTTTCCTCCTTCACTTTATGGTCCGAACTAGAGCAACAAAAGTGGTAACACCATCACTAGTAAGAGAGGATGTGTATAGACTACCGACAGTTGAATAGGGTCACCATTCGGAATAAGTATCCACTGTCTCGAATAAATGATCTTTTGACCAGTTGCAGGGTGCATCAATTAATATTTTGCTCGTGTACTAGGAGATCGGTAAGGGTCATCTATAGAACAAACTAATTTAGAAATCAATCTTGTCTGTGAGTTGTAACTTGAAAATTGTGAATGTGTGTTCCTTGTTGCCTGAATTAATTGTGAATGTGGAAGTTGTATTTGCTTGGATGTGATGATATGATCATGTGCACAATAAGTGTGGGTTATGGTGTTGAATTAATGAGAATGAGTTGGATTGTGTATCGTTGAATTGACTCGGGGTAGACAATGATTATCCTAGTTCAGAGGATTATCCTAAATTGCTCGGTAAAGTTGAAAACCGTTGGGAGATTTAGAAAAGAGAAAAACCCCAGAAAAATTTATTGCCTGGGTTCTGTTTTCGTCTGAGCCTCTAGGGAGGGATTTTTCTGCCAGCACGAGGCCACTAGAGCGGAATTTCCCCGCCAGAGCAGGATAGGGCGAGACAGAACCTCAGCCCTGTCTCCTTTATTTTTCCCAGATCTCCTTATAGAACCCGAATCAAATCCTAACTAACCCCTATAATCCAATCAGTGTTCAGCAATCGAGGATAGACTATAAAACCTTGTAATAAATCGAATGCTGTCAAAAATAGCAGAAAAACTAGCATCCCACACTTACAAACATAAAAGGGAAGTGTGAAATTTTCTAAGTGTGAATTTTGGTTGACTTCGGTTGCCTTTTTGGGGCATGTAGTTTCAAGGAAATGTGTAATGGTAGATCCCCAAAAGATTGAAGCAGTCAGGAATTGGGTCCGACTTAGTTTTGTGACTGAAATTAAGAGTTTTGTGGGGCTCGCTAGCTACTATCGTCGCTTGTGAAGGGATTAAGGTCAGATTTGCAGGTTCAAGTTTATAAGTGACAACATTCAAGAAGTTGTGGTAATGGACGGTTAGATAATGAACACCATTACTTTGGAAAAAGCATTTAGTATTGTTGTCATAACATGTATGGGTTGTTTAGCGAATGATGAAATTAAGTTATGTCAATTGAGGTTAGAAGTTATACTACGATTTCATGGTTTGTTTGTATATCAAGAAGAGGCCAGGATACGACTTCTCCAATAACATCGATGTGTACTTGGTTAAGTTATTAAGTGTGTTACAATTGTAGAGAACCTGGGCATATGAGGAGGAAATTAGCAAGGTCGTGGAGGCCGGGGAAATGGTAATGCAGGTAGAGGAGCAGTGTGGCCAGGCAAGGAGGTTGCCTGTCAAGATGACATGACTCAGTTTTATGCCTTTTCGGGCAAGGCCAAGGCTGAGGGTCTGATGTAGTGATCACAAGTACTATCATTATTTGTGATCGGATGGCTAATGTGCTATTTGATCCGGATTCTACTTATTCTTATGTGTCCGTGCGATTTGCCTCAGAATTTGATATTATTTTTGATATACTTGATGCCTCCATCCATGTTTCTACCCTAATTGAAGAGTCAGTCATAGTCACCATGTATATCGTGTTGTCCTGTTGTGTTTATGGATTGTCAGATTTGGGTTGATTTGGTTATGCTGGATATGACTGACTTGATATAATCTTAGGCATGACTTGGTTGTCCCCCTATTATGTTGTGCTCAATGGTAATGCTAAGTTGGTAACTCTAGAGATCCCGGGTAGGGAAATGTTAGAGTGGGAAGGGGGTACAAGCCTAAGTCGGCTAAGGTCATATCTTTCGTGTGGGGTAGGAAATTGGTGGGGTAGGATTGTTTGGCGTACTTGGCTCATATTTAGGATGTTGAGGTCGAATCCCCCTCTATTGATTCTATTCCTGTGGTGTCAGAATTGAGAGAGCTTAAAACCTAAATCCAAAGGATTCTTGATAAAAGTTTCATTCGTCATACTGCTTCCCCGTGGGGTGCTCATGTCTTGTTTGTTAAGAAGAAAGAAGGTAGTATGAGGACTGGTGATTTTATCTTAAGCCATAAAAGAGTGGATTGATACCGGAATGACAAGCTTATGGATAAGGAAGGTCCCAATGAGTATACTTGGGAGAAGGAAATTAAAGTTTTTTAGTAAGAAAGTGCATATAAATTGGGTTAGTCCTCTAAATTTGATGAGTATACCTGAGTTTGAGGTGTCCTGTTGATGAAAGGTTGGCTTCGTAGTGATAGTCAAGGCTGACTGAGCGTAATGGTAATAAGAGTCCGTGATGGATTTTGACGGGATGCAACTATATAATAAAATTGTTGGTTAAGCGAAATTTTGTATAGTAATTACGACTTGCGAGTATCTAAGGTTGTGGTTTTCTAATTTTGGTGAGTAACATGGTTGTATGGGATGTTTTAAGAGATGGTGGGGCACTATTCAAATAGAAATTAAAGAGCTAGAGTCATAATAAAGAAAAATAGTGGGATGTAGTACAACCTTTAGAGAGAGGCGAGAGCAAGAATATTTTATATGATTGCAAATGCTAAAGAGATATCTTCAGAGGGGTAGATAACTGGATTCAGAGACGCGATAATGTCATTCGTTTTGATGTGGCTATAGTAATAGTGTCACAAGTCCGTTAGATTTGGTTAAAAACTATTGAAAAGAACTTGAGAAAGGAGTGTACAAACATTATCTCAATTGTGATGATAAGTGTTTTGGTTTTGTTTTTGAGTTTAGTAATGAGTACGATGGAATTTTAGCGAAGGATATTGTAAGATCGATGGAGATGTGATCAATGATAAGCGAAGATCCATGAATTCATAAAAATCTTCGAGGTACAAGCTAATGTTGATAGATAACGAGATTGTATTATACAGTTGAATTAACAATTCATATTTTTCATTATAAGTCTACATGCGTGGTGACATATGTTGTCAAGGTATGAATTGGCAAGGTGAAAAATGATCAATTGTACCCGGTATTGAGCATTTGAAAGGATTTACACCTGGGTTGAGTTGTAAAGTTTATTACTATTGATTGTTAAGTACCTAGGAAAGGTTTCATTTAAAAAGAGTTGGGTTATAATAAGGTAAATGGTCAGAGTGTTATGATGGTTGTTAGTATTGTGAGTATGATTCACTAGCTATGCTCTCGTGTGTTTTTACTATTGTGGGTGGATCCCTAGTGGTGGATCAGGGGTACCAAATCATGTGATGTTCTCTTGGTTGAGTGGGAAGATTGGGAAAATTTCGTTATTTTGAATGACATAATTGGTGTTGTCTTGGAGTTGTTGAAGTATTTAAGTGGTTTTACATGTACCACCTTGCTTATGAAAGTTTATAGAAGAGCTACCATGCGTATTTATGGTTGTCCGACAAACTAATTTATCATCTTGTCATCGAGGTCATGTATCGATTATGTGTGGTTGAATGTGGGAATTATTGAATCCAATTCTACCGTTCTTAAGAGGTAATCTATAATTACTAAATCTAGCATTTCGATAGTGTTGTTAGAGGGTTTGTATGCTTGGACATATCCCTCAATAAGTATTTGATGTCTAAAGACCAAAATTTTGTAACTTAAGCTTATGGAAATTTATGTTGTGAGAAGGAGATGTTGATAAGAACTATGATTGTTTGGGTATTATAAGTGTGTGTTGGTTGGTTCAGGTTCACTTCTATTTGTAGCGAGTATTGACTTGGAATTTTATCATGCTTAAGTGCTAAAGGATTCGTCTGGATGATTGTGCCAAGGTCCTTGGTAACATGTTGTAGGCGTGTGTACGATCAACTTTAGTGGTTGTTGGGAATCATTTTGGTTGTTAGTTAAGTTTACATACAATAATATTTATCACTCGAGTATTGAAATGACTTCTTTGATGCATTGTAAGGGAGGATGTGTAGGTATTCAATTGGTTGGTTTGAGGTTGGAGATGTGAAACCCTTAGGGGGTAATGAGATTCGGTAAGAAAGGCATGCGAGACAAGTATCCCCAGTAATTCGACGATTCAAATACTACTCTACCCTTACTTTGGCCAGTCTTTCCTAGTTGATAACTCAGGGACGAGTGATGGGTAAATTGTATCTATTGTAACGACCCGATTCCGTTGTTAGAGAAAAACCAATGGGGAAAGAATTGGGGCTAGAAAACTTTTGAGTAGTAACTTAGAATATCCTAGCCTAGTCCAAATTTGGACGAAATCGAAGTCAGGCGAGTCTAGAGAAATCTAGTAAAATTTGGGTGATTTAATTATGATTTAGATCACATGAGTAGATAGATAAGATGTTAAGGAACCTGTACGACTTTACGAAATTGAATTCGGGCGAGTAGGACTCCAGAAACTGATCTTAGCGTGAACATGTATGTTCTGAGTGTCATGGGATGAAGGTGTGTTGTGAAATGGGGGATTGGAATTCAAATTCCAACATTTTGTCTCCGTGCATGCCGTTATAGCGGGACAAATGCAACTTAAGTTGGAAATAAAACCCCAAAAATATTTTATTCTGCACTTTTCGACTTTGAGAGATAGGAGACGACCCTAGACGAGTTCTTGAGCGCTTTCACCATTCTTGAGACTAAATATAAGGTTTTCACTCCCCGAATCTGTGTTTCGATCCATAGAACTTAGTTTCTTGGGTAATTATTGATGGGGGAGGGTTTTGATCTGGGAATTATGGTGGATAAATCTCTAATCTGGATGTGGGGATCATGGGTTTGGTCTAGAGTTATTGAGTTCGTTATAATCCGGATAATTAAACCTTTGATTGTTGATCCTTGCGTATAAATTGTTGTTTGTAGACCTAGAACAAGCGGAAAGAATTCGGCAAAGGAAAGATTTAACTGCCTTAGGGGATTCAAGCTTGGATTTGAGGTAGGTGATAGTTGTGATTTCATGTTGGTGTGATATATGTTTGTAATTGTTCATTATAGTGCATGTATGTATGTGAATGTTGCCTTATTGATCACCCTAATCGTGAATGAGGATAATTGAATAATTATATTCCATGAATCACCTCTTGTTGTATGATTGTGAGAATATACATTGTGATTGTGATTGTGGTTTGTTGAATGGATCGGGTGTTACGTTTCGACATACTAACTTGGATTGGTTGCCATGTTTCGGAATAAATATGGGATCGGTTGCCACGTTCCGACATAAATATGGGATCGGTTGCCACGTTCCAACATAAACATTGGATCGGGTACCACGAACCGGTACACTAACAACTTGGGTTTGGATTCCATGTGAGGACCATTGAATTGGGTTCCGTGAGAGGACCATTGAATTGTGTTGTGTATCTACTTCTGATGATTACGTTCATATCGAATGGTGATTGAGGTTGAAAGACTGTTTGTTGCTCTAAAATGATAACCAATGGGTATTGTTGAGAACGTGGAATGCTACATTGATCTTGAAAAGATGACTAATATTGTATATGTTTGGTATATGAATGTTTTATAATGGTGTGGTTACTTGCATGTGTTTCACTTATTGGGAAAGCCGCGTGATCCTATCAGTACATTGTGGTTGTGTACTGATACTACATTTGCTTGTTCTTTGTTGAGTAGTTTTATAATGTTGTGGTTACTTGCATGTGTTTTACTTATTGGGATAGCCGTGTTATCCTACATGTACATTGTGGTTGTGTACTGATACTACATTTGCTTGTTCTTTGTTGAGTACAAGGATCTTCACGCAGCTATTGATAGACCTCAGCTAGGTTACTGTTGATCATGATCGGATTCAAGGGTGAGCTAGTTCTTTCAAGCTACCATGGATCTTTCTTGTTTAAGTCCACTCTTTTCGGACTCAGACTATTTGTTTAAGGTGTTTGTTTAATTCGGGGTTGTACCCCTTGTTCTTAGACTTGTCGTGAGTAGAGTTTTGGTACATTGACTTTCAGGTTGTAGAGGTTGTTCTTCCGCATTAGTTTGGCTAGTTTATTTTAAACTTTGGAGTTTATGGGACCTCTATATTATTTATGCATTTAAACCTGCTTCCGTATCTTTAGATGTGTAGTATCTTGGTTAAGGCTGCTTAGTTGGGTTGTAGTAATGGTTCTCCCATCGGAGGCTTAGGGTGGGTGCCAATCACGATGGTCTGGGTCGTGACAGATTCTTGAGTTGAGTTGTTGTTCATGTTTATATTTTCACATGCACCCTATTTATTGAGATTTTTCTGAAAGTCTTTTGAACAAGTATTTTCCTTACATTGATTATTGAAAGTTAAAAGCGAGTCAAAAAGTAATTTTAGTGTATGATTTTAGAAGAGTCTAAGAGAACTCAAATGATTTACAAATGTATTATATTTACATTGAGAAAGAGATTACTATTTTCAGGAAAACCATAAAGAGTTTTTTCAAACAGGTTCAATACAGTTACCTCTTAAAGAGAACTTTTGAGTAATTAACTCAACCCAATGAATATTTTATATGAATATTGAGTTATATATTTGTGAGTAGTATTGATCACCGATTTGAGAGAGAATTTAGATAACTCATAACCCCCGTAAAGTACGTAATCATTGTAGGATAGGATCGTACCGACAATCGGGAGTGTCACGACCCAATTTCTCAAGTCATGATGGCACCTACTATAACCCACCAGCAGGTAAGCCAACCCGTAACCCTGAACAACTAGTAATGGGTCTGAGGGTAGAAACTAAACAAGAGTAGGCAAATAACAATATAAACAGGCGGAAGCAAACCAAAACATAAATACAAATAAAGATCCCTCCCAGAACCTGGAAGTCACTAGTACAGAGCTACTAACAAAATGAGTA
>JAJOOS010028780.1:0-13152 GCA_029582725.1 Solanum chiquidenum | reverse complement strand
ATAATATTTTTCCACTATTATTTTTGCAAGTATGTATATTTTCATATCGTCCTTTTTATTATTACTTTTTTGTTTTTGTAAGTTATGGTTAATTGTGTAGCTTCTAAGTTATATGACTTCATTTCTTCTAGCCATTTTATTCCTAATATGATATTTTTATCTCCTTGGTAGATTTTAAATTTTATTAATATTGGTATTCCTCCAATAATTATTTCCTTTTCTACTGTTTCTTTGGTTTGGAATAATTCTTTAGGTAGTCCTGAGTACTCTTGTTCTTTAGTATTTATTTCATCTTCTGCTACTAACTCCCTTGTTATGTAATTCTCTTCTTGTCCAGTATCTATTGTTATAATATATTTTCTTTGTTCTAGTATTCCTGTTACATAGTATTGGTATGGTTCTATTTCGCTTATTTCTACTGATTTTCTTGATGATTGAGGTGTCTCATAATTATAGTTTTTTATTCTTTTTGATGTACTTATTCTATCACTTGCTATTTCTAGGTCTTCTTCTATATCTATCTCCTTATAGCTATAGTCGTTGTTATCTATTACTGTGACAATTTGTTCAAATGGATTTTCTATCTAATTCTATTTATTTTATTTTTTGCTGTTATTTTATGTTTTGTTGTTAATACATATAAAATTTTGCATCTTGCTGTGAATATTTTACTACCTGGGGCTAGTTCAATTCTTGACATTTTCCAGTATAGTACTAGTGATTTATCTATATTTATGTCATTTATTGCTACTGAATAATTAGCACTTATGATGAATTTAAACTTTTGGTATATTATATTTCCTTTTACTGCACTTATTATGCTTTTTTCTGTAGGTTCTATTTTTCTGTCATCTGCTAAATATATTTCTATAGGTGTATCTATTCCTTCCCTAAAGCATGATTTTATTAATATTTCCGTTCCTCCAAGGTGTACATATTTTATTGGCTCTTTAGCTTGAATTGCTTGTATTTCCTTATTTATTATAGGTATTTTTGCTTTTCCTTTAGTATATTTACAATCTATTATATGTTCTTTTTGGCTTACCACATAGTATTCTTCTTTTTGTCTTTTAAAGAAATTTTTTATTACTGGTACCTTGAATATTTTTTCTATACTTAGATCTAATTCTTTTCCTTTTATTTGTTCAAATATATTAGTATCAAATATGATTTTTTGCTCTGAGGATTCTTCATTTATATGTTCTTCCTTATCTATTATTTTTACTTCTTTTTCAGTCATTATCAAATATATTTAATTCTTCTATTTCTGCACTTAATTCATTTTCAGATAATTCATATATACTATCATCACTTCATAATCTATATATTCTAACTGCATATCTTCGTCATTATTTATTATTATTTCAGCTATTTGTTTTTTCTTAGGATTTTTAGATAATTTACAGTCTTTAGCTATATGTCCTAATTTTCCACAATTGTAACACGTACATTCAGTCATCTTTTTCTTTGGTTTATATGGTTTTTTATTATTGAATTTTTTTACGTAATATCGTCTTCTAGGCCTTTTATACTTATATTGGGATTTATATTTTTTGTATTTACCTTGTTTCATATTCTTTTTATAGTAATTGTCAGCACATCCGAATTGGGGTGCTATCTTGTCTTTACAACATGCTAAAATTTTTATTATGGACTTTTCCATTTTTATTTCTTCTCTATATGTTTCACATATGTCTGAGTACCATTTTTGTAAAAATCTTATCCTTGCTCCTAAAGTATCTTGCAAACCTGCTTCGTTCCAGTCTTTTATTATTTTGAGCTAAATGGTTCTGGTAATTTTGTAAAATATAACCTTCTTCTTTATTTTCCTTCTGCTAGGGTATATGTTCCTTTATAATAATATTCCCTAAATACACATGTGTATTCATCTATATAACACATATTACAGATTGCTAATTTTAACATTAGATTTATGTTTAATTGTTTCTCTTTATTTTGTTCCTCTGTTTCGGTAGTTGTACTACTAAACTCATTTCGTATGGCTATTTCATATTTATTTAAGATATCTATAGCCGTTGTTACTATTTTACCATCTATGCTTTTATTACTTCTTAATGTATTTATACTTTCTTCTGGTAGGTTTTGTAACCATAGTTTACAGTTCCTATAAGTGTTCTTTCTATGTATCCTGGTACTTCTGTTATGGTTATTTTATTATCTATTAGTTGTTTTGAGATATATCATATCCATAGTTGGATTGTTTTATTCATATCAGTTACACAATCTAAGTTTAAGAAGTTACTATTTTGTGTAGTTGGAGTTGGTGTCCACTTTTATTTAATCTTTAATTCCATATGGTATTGTCTCTATCAGATTGTTCATAACTAACCATATAGTATGTTGGATTTAATATCTTTGGATTTTTAACTCCTGATGTACTAGCTTCCTTTTCTTTATTTTGGTTATCTTCTTCAACATCTCCCGCATTTATTTCAATGTCTTTTGCTTCAATATTTGCTATCATCTCTGTATATGTTTCACTTATTTCTGAGCTTTGTTCTATTTGATCTTCGTTTATATCATCTATACTTATTTCTGGTTCTTCTATTGGTTCCTCGATTTGTAGCTTTTCCTTGAATATTTCTATCTCGGTTCTTAGCCTTGTTTCAAGTGCTTTCTCTTTTTGTTTAATGGTATATAATTCTTTTAATGTGGCTAGTTCTTTTTCTAAAGCAATTATCTTCTCGTTTTTAGTTTCTTCAATTTGTTGTATGGAGTTCTGTTATGTTAAAAAAAGGTAGTTAGTCGGGTTATGGAGCGCGTTAGTAAAGTGGTTTTAATGGATGTATTTTTTGACTTTTTGGAACAATTTTCATTAGTTGAGTGAATTTTTGAAAAATCTAACTCTCGTGCTTTTTGATATAAAATACAAGATAAACATTTAGCTTATGCAGGGACTGAAAATTTTGATACACATTTGGTCTTTTAGCAGGTATCATCTGCTGTACTTCGCAAGGATATTGTCGATCTTCAAGATTTCGTAGAGAGGTTAAAGAATAAAGAAGATCAAATTGTTCTCGACACAGATCAAACTGAAAAGCTGAAATTTTTGTTGGCGTGTTTACAGCTATGTTATTACATGTCGGATGGTCGTAATGCTGAAATGTCTTGCATATCATATGAGGTTCATGATCTGGTTCAGTCACTTTTTCATCAGAGTGGAGATGACATGATGGTTAAATTAACAGATCATGTCATTCCTCGCCTTCTTGAAAATATCACAAGTTCTAAACTCGCAGATCATCATCATTCTGAATTAAGTGCCACCATGACTGAGGATCAGTTGGTTGAACTTTTGGACGTGCTCCGATCTTGAATCTCCATAACCTACCCAAGGTTCATGCTGAGTTGATTTTCCCGTCAATGACTCAATATGAGTTTCTTCAGAATGCATTTGGCTATTTAAGAGATTTCTATGCGCTGAAAGTAAATGGTTGCGTTGAGTATGAGACAATCGAATATGTCTTACGGCATGTCTTACCACAGTTTCAACTTATGGCGGATATTGTAGGACACTTCTGTTTTGTCCTTTTGTCTTATCAACTTGATAAAACAGATGAAGAAGATGACAATGAACTTGTAGTCTCTCAAGTCAATTCCATGATAGTCTTTCTACTTTTGAAGATAATTCCGGTTTCACTGGATGTTATGCACATATGTTGTACAAATTTGAAAGCTTCAAAATCGGAAGAAGTTGGACGCCTCATTAAGCAGCTCCTAGAAGCCTCTCCAGATCTTCTTATAGAATATCTGATTCATTTACAAGAGCGCGTGATTAATGCTATTACTCCTAGCACCTCAGCTCGAAACATTCATGTCATGAACTCATGATAGAGTTCCTATTCGTTATTCTTTATGATGTGTCCAAGGACATTATTCATCGTGACAAATTATTTCTTCTCTTGGAAGTTGTTGAGGCACTTATCGAGGAGGTATCCAGTCTTGTTCGCAACTTAGAGGAGAAATCAACGAGTGAGGACAGTATGAATGCAACAAGCTGTGCAAGTTTAAACTTATTGGAAAATATTGAACTCCTGAAGGAAGATCTCAAGAATGTTTTCTTGAAAGCCCGTGCAGACTCACCTCAGCTCTGCTTCCCCGTGAGTGATGGACCGCTTTTCATGACTTTTCTACTCACAAACTTTAAAGACTTGGTCGATTCCAATGCTTCTTCAGTTGCTTTGATAAAAGAAGAAATTAAGCAGGTGAAAGAAGACCTGGAAATCATAAGATCGTACTTCGGGTATGCTGAGCAAGAGTTGCATAGAGATCTTTGGACTCGTGTTCTAGATGTGGCATATGAGGCGGAACATGCCATTAATTCAATTCTTGCCCGATATCATGGTTTATTGCAGCTTATCTTCATACTTCCTGATACCGTAGAAAAGATCAAGCTTGTCAAAAAAGAGGTACAAGAGAAGATCCCCAAGAGCAGCGGTATTATTGTTGCAAATGCTCCCAACAAGCCGGTTGAAAGCAAGTCACTGACAGTTGGTAAAATAATTGTAGGTTTTGAGGAGGAGACAGAGTGGATTATTAGGAAGCTCACCAGCGGACCAGCTGAGATAGATGTCATTTCCATAGTCGGCATGCCAGGGCTTGGAAAAACTACTTTGGCTTACAGAGTGTATAATGATAAGTCCATTGTTGATCATTTCGACATTTGTGCTTGGTGCACAGTCGACCAGGAACGTAATGAGAAAAAGTTGTTGCAGAAAATTTTCAATCAAGTTATTGGTTTGAAAGAAAAATTCAGTGAGGATGACATAGATGAAGACGTTGCTGATAAGCTGTGGAAAAAACTGTGTGGACAGCGGTACCTTATTGTCTTGGATGACATGTGGGATACTGCAACATTGGATGAGCTAACAAGACCTTTTCCTGAATTTCAGAAAGGAAGCAGAGTGATTTTAACAAGTTGGAAAAAGGAAGTTGCTTTGCATGGAAAATGCCACAGTGATCCTCTTTATCTTCGATTGCTAAAACCAAAAGAAAGTTGGGAGTTATTAGAGAAAAGGGTATTCGGAGAAGAAGGATGTCGGAGGAAAGATAGCTTGAAAATGTGATGGGCTTCCTTTAGTACTTGATCTAATCGGTGGAGTCATTTCAAGGAAGGAAAACAAAGAGGCTTTGTGGCTTGAAGTTCTCAATAATTTGAGTTCCTTTATTTTTAAAGATGAAGAGGAAGTGGTGAAGGTTATACAATTAAGTTATGACCATTTGTCAGATCACGTAAAGCCGTGTTTGGTTTACCTTGCAAGTTATCCAAAGGACAAAGATATAGCGATTTCCGAGTTGAAAGATTTATGGATTGCTCAAGGACTTGTGCAGCAGACTGAGATGAAAAGTGCAGAAGTAGTAGAGATTTATGTGGATGAGTTAATTTCCAGTAGCTTGGTAATACCTTTCTTTAAGTTTATTTTTAAAATTCATGATCTTGTGCATGACTTTTGTTAAATAAAATCTAGAAAGGAAAAGTTGTTTGACTTCATAGGAGGCTCAAACACTCCGTCTTCTTCTTCAAATCTGATTCCACGTGGAATTACCATTCGTTATGATCAACGTCTCTTTCATTTGGATGAAAATTTTGTCCTGTTCAATCCAGAAAAGAAGAATCCTTATGTTAAACACCTCCTCTCTCTGAAGGATTAAGGATTGTCTTTCCTACAACAGTTGCCTAAAACACTTGAGGCTTCTCAAAAGTTTGGATTTGAACGGCATAACATTGACAGATTCTTTGCTGAATGAAATCGGTATGCTCGTTCATTTGAAGTACTTAATCATTCAGGCGAAGGCAAAAGCTCTCCCTCTGTCATTTTCAAACCTCTGCAATCTAGAAATTCTGGTGGAGAATAACCTGAAGGGATCATGCATGGTACTATTGCCTTGTTTTTGGAGCCTTGCAAAGCTACGAAATGTGCGTATGAACATTTGTTCTTTCTATGATACATACATCAACGAAACAACTGTGTTAGACGAGGACTCAAGGTTAGAAAATTTGAGAACATTATATAAGCTCTACCTTCCCGGTTTAGAGGACACGGAGGATATTTTCCAAAGGTTTCCTAATCTTCAAAACATTAGAGTCTGTATCAAACAACTACCAGATTGTTCAGCAGAGAAGATTTGTTTTCCAAGATTGGATGTCCTTAACGAACTTGAAGAACTCCATTTAACTGCTTCTTGCGATTCATCCCTTTGAAGTTGAAGATACTGAAGCTGAAAGGGCTCGCTCTGACATCCGATACACTTTCAAGAATTGCTAGACTACCCAACCTTCAAGCACTATGTCTAAAGGACACAATTATCGAGGAGGGGAAAGAATGGAACATGGAAGATGTCACCTTCCAGAATCGCAAATCTCCAAAATTGGTTAATGTATCATTTTCTGAATGGCAGGTTGATGGAGAAGAATCCTTTCCCATGCTCGAGATGTTAAATATACGTAGATGTGATAAGCTTATGGACATCCCAGACAGTTTTGGAGATATTACGTCATTAAAGTTTATCAATGTGTGGTACAGCCCTCAGCTTAAAAATTCGAGTTTCAGTATTAAGGAATATGTTGAAGAAATGACTGGAGAAGACAAGCTTGTGGTATGCTTCGATGGTAGATGGTCTTAAGAATGTGAGTATGAATACGAATTCATTAACTTCTTTTGTACAAAAAAATTTCCTTTTAGAAATGTTATGTTTTGTTCCAACATGACTTTTAACTTATACAATATATGTTCTTTGCAGAGAGATCATATCAGCATGTAAGCTTCAAATGATGAACCGATCCTCAAGACATGTATGCCCTCTTCCAACGCGGTTTTTCTATATCCATTTTTCGTTTATTGATAACATTGTGGTTAATAACTGTTTATCAAGTCTAAACAGTGCTAGCTATCAGTACTTGTGTTCTTTATTATAACGGATGAGATATTGTATGCATGTGTGCTTTTCATTACCATGAGATCTTATGTATTTTTTTATTCTTCTAAAGTGTGCAACTCTCGTGTTGAAGTTGTAATCTTTGGTTACCACAACTTATAAAATGATCATATATACACATTTCACAATATATGTGTTATGTTAGCGTTGGGTGTTCACGAGCGCACAGTGTATGACAGAGTTGAGGTGTCTAGGTGTGCATAATGTGTAGATCAAGGAAGAAGGGTGGGATTGCGCCCGATTGATTGAGCGTCTTACAGCCCGTCATGCAAGCTAGCAAAACCAGCGCAGAAGCAGCCCCCGGATCCACACAGGGTACTTCAAAGGAGGTTATCTTTAACCTACTGCTCAACAATTCCAAATCGAAATTGGAAATCTTTATTGGACCGTGATGGCAATGTTTAGTTGTTTAGTAGAAGGGGTATTTTGAGAATGACAACTTGGGAATGAATGGATGAAAAGGGAACATAACTAGACAATTAGTATCACAAAGTTTCAATTACAACTTGTAATTAATGTTTGTTGATAGGTGTTACTTGAGTCGAGGATCTTTCGAAAACGAACTCTCTACCTTCATGAGGTCGGAGGCGTAAGGCCTGAGAACACTCTACCCTCCTCAAACCCCACTTGTGGGATTTCAGTGAGTATGTTGTTGAAGTATCCTAAGATTTTGTTCCTTTTGACTCACATACATAACAATGGATACGGAATAGAACGTTTTTAAGCATTTTCTTGAAGTACAATCCGTTATTGTTTTCCTACAAGGCCTGTATCTAATGGATCAAAAGAGTCCAACCACTGCTGCAATGGAATAACACATACAAGAATTTTAGGAGTAGCAATGGAATGCAATGAAAATCTACTCTCAACACAAGAGAGCACCTGCTCGAATGGATTTTCCACATCCAAAACTCTATCTATCTAGCTATATATATATATATATGTAGAAAGTTTATGTGGAATTGGAAGGTGTTTGGAGGAGTCAATGTAAATAAAGTCACACATTATGTAAATATCGTCCAATTGAATGATCTAAAGATTCAAGTTTAATTTGTCTACAAAACCTGCTGGATATTGATTGAGTTGACAACATTATGCAGTACTATATTACGGACAGCGTCCACAACCCATGAGAACCACTTGCCAAATATAATCATTGGTGAGTCTTCTAAGCTTCTTGATCTAGCTCAGTTGGAGTTATTGCTTGTGGTACCCTATCAATGTTTTGAGAGTGGCAATCCTCTTCGTAACCCATAATTTCCTTGGTATATAAAATTTTAGCGGGTCAAAACTTACCTTATAAGATGAACAAATCATATCATATCATCATATATAATATACTAAAAGTGGGAAGAATGTTAGGCAAAAGTTAGATTACCATTTTGTTCCTATATCAAATACAAATACTATTAATCATCTAATAAATAGTAAATTTTAATTACTATAAGGGACACATTAAGCCAATATTAAATTTAACAAATTTTCGGTTACAATTTGTTCATGTTGTATGGTGAATTAATAATAAATTGTTAAAAGTAATTATTATCAAGAAGACAGAAAGACTCCTAATTATATTGTTCAATGAATTATAGGTGAAAACCAAATGTTACATAATTAAGTAGGAAACGGATGAGCCTCTTTTATTTTTTTCCTTTCATTTCTCCTCACCTAAGGTTTTCCTATTTAAAGTCACCTAGAAAGGGAAATGAATTTACAAATCTCATATCTGATCTTCTTACTAAAGTATGTTACTGTCAATTCTCTCTTATAAATTAAGATCCATTTTCTCATCTTTGGTATATCATTTCTTTCTTCTTTTTTTATTTTCTTTCTGGTCATAGTCATAGACCGCAGAAGAAAAGTTGTCATCAATCTTTGTAGAACTGTTAAGGGCAACAACGTCATTGTTTTATTTTGATGGAAGACATTACAATTGATTGATTGATTGATTGTAAAGAATGTTTGGAAGGAAATAGTACTTTTTTTTTATCATGTTGTATGAATTACAACAAAATAATGAATGTAAAGTGCTTACAGTGTCACGACCCAAATTCACAAGTCGTGATGGCACCTATATTCCCAACCAATAGGTAAGCCAACCCAACATATTTTACCAATTTTAACTAACTAATGAGGTAAAAAGGTAAACAACGAGTAAAAATCTCCAACACTAAGTTCTTTATAAATATGAAATACGGAAAGCTAAAATACCACCCAAGAATTGATGTCATAAGTACAAGAGCTTCTAAATATGGTGCAAGTCTGAAACTAAAATGACAAATCCAAACATAAGGGATATCTTGTCTGAATACTAAAACAATAGAATAAATAAAAGATAGAAGGAGATGTGGGCCACAGAACAGCCAAGCAGCTCACCACAACTCCAAGATACTCCAAGCTCGGACTCAAAAAGTTCCACGAGATGTGCTCGTACTTAGAATTGAATCTGCACCACAAAGAGTGCAACAAGTGTAGTATGAGTACGAAACTACGTGTACCCAATATATCTCATAGACTGACAACGAAGAAGTAGCAATAGGAGTTTATATAAGAAAATCAGTCCTTTACTTATACAAGTCTATATTTTACTTACCAGTCAAGTTTCATCAAATAAGGATAATGTACAACCACCAATAAAGCACGTAATCAATAATAATAAATGATGTGTTGGAAATAGATACACCCATTGATAGGTTGACTAGTAACTTGCTTCATTCATGAATTAAGTTACAACTCCACTAAATAACTCCCTTGAAATTGGACATGCCATCGGTATGATTGTAGCACAAGATTATATGTAATTTATCTGAATTATGGGAACGATATAGTTCCAACTTCTTGTGCTAGTGCATTTTGTATGTATTGAACGGAATCGAGTAGAGATAGTTATTTTAGACTGGCTGACAAAAATATTTCTAAACTATTAAATGTACTTATATTCTTAATCTTGATATAACTATTATGATCTGTATATATTAATTATCATTTTGATTTATTAAAAGGTGAGATTCTGAGATGGGTCAATATGTCTGGTAGATTGGATGATAATAATATATATTGCTGAAATAATAAGTTATAGTTGATGGAATACGTGACTCGTTATAGAGATTGATTGATATGCCTTTTTGAGAAACTTATAAATTTTCATCGTGTCAAACCTTGCAAGTAATTTAATTTATTGATTAGTATATGTAATCTTAACATGGGAAATTACATAAGTGTTTAATGGGGAATTTTGAAATATAAATAGAGGAGTGCAATTACGGATTTCTAGTGAAATGATTTGTAATTTATCATGGTAAGAATAATTCAAATTAATTATTTGAACTTATTTCCAAAATAGGAAGCCTCAGTAATTAATTATGTGGTCCCTATAGTGCCCATATTTAACTAAAAATCGAAATCCTAATTCTAAAGTGAAAAGGGGAGAGACGTTAGTTTTCTTTTAAAAAGAAAACTAGCATGTATTTTTTCGGTTGAAGAAAAATACCGTGTGTTTTGGTTCTCCTCTTTGGATTGGGAAGAAATCTCTATAATTAGGGATTCTTCTAAACCTAGAAAGATGGAAGGCTTCTATTCATTCTTGTCCACCCAAGTAGTGAGAGAGTTCGGATGTGAACTTGGGATCACTGTAGAAGACCATAGCTATTGTCTATCTTGTAGATTGACTTGAAGGTCTGCCTATCTTGAGGATTCACTTGAAGGTATCTGCTCACGCTTCAAGAGGTAATTCTTGAATTAAATTTCAGTAAGTTTGTGTGTTCTAGCATATTATATGTGTTCTATAATAAACGATTTGGTTATCTATTATTCATGTAAGCAGTAAGATTCAAGTATGCTTCCGTTGTGCATATAGTTTTCCAACAGCCTCTTCATCTACCGTCTTTGATTATTCTGATCACCCATTACAAAATGGAACCTCATATGTCTGATTGTTCTTTCAATTTCCGGATCAAAAGGAACGAGGGGAGATTCTTGACTCCTAGTATCGGTCAGAAACTATGGAAAATTAAAATGGACAAAAACAACAATCACTGTAATTCAAAAAATAAGAGCTACTTAATAAATTTCTACAAACTATAAATCTCGTAACTAAATTCCCTGACAAAGGTGCTAAAATTTTAATGTCGCCCAAACTACACCCTCAATTGTGATAAAGTGGCCAATGTCAAAGAATAGTAACCCAACAAGGTTGGGGTTGAATCTCACAGAGAGCATGCTGAGAGATATTTTGTAATGTGCTATTGAAATTCAAAGTAGTAACTACTATTGGAGTTTGGGTCTGAATGGGAAATTAACTATATAACTACTTAAACTATTGAGTTTGAAATCAAGAATAAGAGATGATCTAGGGTTACAATTCTTAGATACCAAAACTCAAACAGATAATTTACCATCAACTCTTTAAGGTGTCCATTTTACAAAACTAACGAATCTATAATCTCCTAAATCCTCTTAGACTAATTAAGAGAATATCTCCCTTACTCCACGCCGACACTTGGGTGTTTAATTAATTTATTTGTTCATCAAATGTCACATGTTAGTTATTATATCTCTAACTCCAACTATTATATGGAGGTTGGTGCGTAGCTCTAACTTTTTGTCAATGATTATTTTCCTAATGTTAACCTCTTTTGTCATGCTAGTCAAAATACACATGAATTCTTAATATTTACAACCATTGGAAAACATCTTTATTCAAGAACCATAATACACAATGATCACCCATTTATGAGAAGACTTTGATGTAAAGAATCTATTATCACCATCCCTACTCTAAGAGCCTCTTTAGCATTGTTGTTGGGAGCCCAGAAGCACTTATTTTGAGGGAAAAAAATACTTTTTTTATAAAAAAAAATAGGTGCTTGACAAACTTATAAAACTACTTTTAAACTAACGTAAATGGTATCTAAATACCTTTGTTATACTTTAGGACACTGATGACCTTATCGTCCAAATTTTGGATTGTATATACCCTTATATACCATTGATTTAACGGAGAGACACGTGTCATAATATTAACGGTCTATACAAGATTTATTTTATTTTTTATTCGTAATTAAAAAGCCCACCCAAAAACCCACCAGATAATTATAACTCGAGAAAAAAACCCAAAAGACCCAATCCCAAATAAACTCCATTTTTCTTTTCTTCATTGTTCCATCAACCAACTGCAACCAATTACCACCCCCTCACCGGAACTTAAGACACCGCCGCAACTCATCTTTTTCGATGAAGCTCCACAAATCAAATCACTTCTAATTGCTACTAAACTCAGCCTCCCTCGCTCCGGCGAATCAGCGATGCAGCGACCCTTCGGCCAACATAAAACATGACCATCTTGAACCCGTCTCTCCTTCATCGATGTCCCAATAGCACCGACGAACAGAACCAACAAACTTCAAATGGATTTATAATCACAAAAGCTATATCTTTTTTTTTGCCTTAGTAAATTTTGAATTTATAAACGATTGGGTGTTGTCGATTTTTAGTAGCTGGTGATGATTTAGTAATCAAAACGTCTCACTAACATCTCACAAGATCAAAATAAATCGATAAGTCTCTCTGTCCTTTCTCCCATCTTCCCCCTATCCTTCTTGAAATCAAACATACGATTATTGTCTCACTTTTGTGCTACCTTCATCAGGTTTAGCGATTACACACGAGAAGAACATATATACTTAGGGGGTTTCGGTTATAATATGGGTGTGGGCCGTTTTGTTTGTGGAGCTTCCTCCTAGAAGAATGGTGTGCTAGAGTTTATGTGTTGAACTATTTCTTGGGGATGTTTGGATGGTGGAACAATGAAGAAAGGGAAAATGGGTTTATTTGGGTGTGGGTCTTTTGGGGTTTTTTTTTTTTTTTGGGTTATACTTATTTGGGTGGGCTTTTAAATTATGGATAAAAAAATAATAAATTTTGGATAGATTGTTGAGATTATGACACGTGTTTCTCCGTCATTTCAAAGGATATATACAACCAAAAAATTGGACGGTAAGGGCATTGGTGTCCCAAAAGTATAACGAAGGGTATTTAAATACCATTTACGATAGTTTTGGGGTATATTTGTCTTTTTTCCCTTTAAAAAAATAGGAGAAAATTGTTTCTTTCAAGACTATAATGTCCCTTCTATATATATGTGTGTGTGTATATATATATATATATATATATATATATATATATATATATATATAT
>JAJOOS010028779.1:0-12546 GCA_029582725.1 Solanum chiquidenum | reverse complement strand
TTGAAGAAGAAGAAAGAGTTGGAGCTAGGATCAAGGTCAAGTCTCCAATCCTCAAGAATTTGTGGGCTTTGTTATCAAGGTATGATGGCTTATTCATCCATGGAATCCTTTCATCCACGGAGCCTCTTAAGATTCCCCAATTTAGAAGAAGAATTCCCCAATTCTAGTTAAGGTTTTTCTAATGTTATGGGTATTGATCCAATTGAGTGGGTTATGATTGTTTATGATTGAATTGATAGAATTACATATTTTTAGGATGAAACTACATGTACCAATGCCTAACCCATGTCTAGAATGATGAAATTGATGTAAGTGGGTTTTATGTTTGGAAAAGGGGAAATTGAGGAATTAGATGTATTATTCTAGGATTGATGAGATATATTATAGATTTCTTGAGATATGAATTGCTTAAGAGTAAAGCATATAAACATGAATTGATTAAGATCAAGCATATATGATGAATTATGACTTGTAGGCTTTGAGATTAGGATTGTCTTAAGACTAAGACATGTATGATGAATGATGATTAATAGGGCTTTTATAGTAAAGTTAATATGATGAGTTATGACTAGTATGACTTTTAGGATAAAGCTTACATGATGAACTATGATTATTAAGGCTTTGAGAGTAAATCTTATGGCATGAATGTTGATTTGTAGATAAAATTGTTGTGGAAGGATTTACCCACATGATCTACTCTATGAATGTATAAATGTGAAGGGTTTCCTCACATAGAATGATTGTAAGTTGAAAGGCTTGCTCACCTAAAATGAATTTAAGTCAAAGGACTATGATATGTGATGAGGTTTGAGGTGATTCCCCCAAGACCTTCATATGAGAGGGATGTAAGGTGCTCTCCCATATTCCTAAGTTATAGAACATGAGGTGATTACCCATGTCATGTGACGATGGATGTGAGGTGACTACCCTTATAATATAACTTCAAGAAGTAAGGCAAGAGATAAATACCCATTAGCCTTTATACAAAGGACATGGAGGCGAATACCTATGATCCTTATAGAATGATGTGGAGGCAAATACCAATATCATATCATGTTGGACATGGAGGCGAATACTAATGATCCTTATAAAATGATGTGGAGGCGAGTACCTATATCATATCATGTTGGACATGAAGGTGAATACCTATGATATTATAAAATGATGTGGAGGCGAATACCTATATGATATCATGTGGGGAATTGATATACCGTGAATTTACGGTATATTTGATACGTTTCACTTAAAGTTTGTGTGTGTTTTGGGCTATTTTGTGTTAGAATTAATGTTTTATGTCTAATGATTGGAGGAAATAAGCCTGGAATGCAGTTGATGGAGATGAGAACTGAAATTATGCAGAAGGAGCCACCCACGGAGTGATCCACGGACTGTAGGTCCCTAGAAGGACCTTCGTTGGGCAGGCATAAATGGAGCATCAAGGAAGTGTGACTAAGTGTGGAACTACGAAGCAACTAACGAACCGTAGGTCAACCTACGAGCCATCCTGCACATCTGTCGATGGATTCAGAGTGTTGAAGTTCCAGTACCTGATGAAAAATCCTAAGTATGGAGTCACGGAAGGGGACGTATGGACCGTAGGTCGACCCACGGTCCGTAGGTCGAGTCGTCAACTGAAGCCACATTCCAGACAACTTATTTCCTTATTTTTTTTCCTTTTTATTTAGGACTTGTTTTCTATAAATAGGAGTTATAAACCTGGATTTTAGATGTTAGACATTATTGTAAACTCTTAGTTTTGGTGTTTTGGGAATTAATTTGCAAACTTTAGCAATTTGATTTCCGAATTTCGTTTTATAAGATTTTCACGTTGCAATTCAATTGAAGATTTTGGGTTTCATCTATTCTAATTGTAAGTTCATGAATTCTTTCTTCTTAAACATGAATTGTGAACTCTCAAGCATGAGTAGCTAAATCAACAACTAGGGTTGTGGGAACTATGAGAAATTAACAAAGTATGAATAAAAACTAAGTAATTCTTGAATAGTGTTGATACATGTATTGTTAATTCTTTCGTTTAGAAGTCTTTTTAATGGTTGCAAACGTTAGAATTCGCCTCATTCCTACTTGCCGGACCAAGGAGGTAATGAGTGAGTAAAGAATTAACAACAGAGATTTAGTGGGTGCTATTTAATAGTCTAATTTCAATTGGTGCGAGGGTGAAAACTAAGCCATACATTGATGTGATGTCTAATCTCGGGTAAAGGTAAGGGTTAGTAAAGCATACACCCGTAGTCGGACAAAAATGCGAGGTGAAATTCCGTATTTGGAGGACCAATCACTTAGGGATACCTAACTTACCAACTTTGCATTTAAAACACTAAGAAAGAAGTACTATTATTAGGATTACTGCGTTAAGCGCTTCTGGGGAACACATATGCCCAAGTTTCTCTCTCATATAGATAACTCAAAGTTTGAATCTTGCTTACTTGTTACTAAATCAACAATCTGTTACTTGCTTACAAAACCCCCATTTTTATTTACTTGTCTTAGAAATAGTTTGACTAAACAAATATAATAGTGGGTTAAGTTTAAGTCTAAATCATATTCCACATGGGATCGACCCCAACCTACAAGTTGGGTTCTTTATTTGACAACGATCACTTATACTTCTTTAGGGAGGTGTAATTTGAGCGTATCAAATTTTGGCGCCGCTACCGGGGAATATGACTTTTAGATTAAGTTTAATTAAATTATTGAACTTTAGTCAAGTATTTCCTAATTATACATTTTGTTTTGTTTTTGTTTTCTACAAGTTTCTAATCTAGTGTATGCTAAGTACAGAGAGTCGAGGCGAGCCACTGACCCCCTACGATCCTGAACTAAGCAAGACTTTGAGAAAAATGGTAAATCTAGGGTTCCATAATAATCCAATCATAGATAAACATGAAGAAGGAGATGGATTTTAACCTCCTGGAGTTGCTAATGTGAACACTCAGGTTTGTGGTGGTAGTCTAATCGGATATGCAATGAGGGTACATAATCCTCCATAACCTAGGTTGCGTGAAAACTATAGGGTTGACTTCAATACAATTGAATCAGAAGGGCCCATTATTCTTCCTCCTCTACCTTCGGGGAATACATTTCTGGTGACCAGCAGTCTGATGCAAATGCTTATAGCAAGAGGGTTATTTTCTGGTCTAGCTTCGGAAGATCCACATGGTCACATGGCTAAATTGAGAAGTGTCTGCAAAAGTTGTGTGGGACGACTAGAATTGGATATGAATGTCATAGGTTTGAGAGTCTTCCCTCTATAATTGATCGGCGATATTGCAGTGTGGTTTTCTGAGCTTCCATATAATTCAATTCATACATCGAACCAACTGCATAAGGTGTTCCTGGCAAAGTATTTCCCAGTGTCCAAGAAGCTAAATCACAAGGACAAGTTGAATAATTTCATGGCATTACCTGGAGAGTCTGTAAGCAGTTCATGGGATAGGTTCATTGCGTTCATCATAAGTGTTCCGAATCACCGCATAGATGACGAGTCATTGCAGGAGTATTTCTAAAGAGGGAAGAATGACAATGGAAAGGCTGTGCTAGATACTATTTCTGGAGGATCATATGGTGAGTGCACTTTTGAGGAGATCACTGAAAAATTGGGGAAGATTTCCCTGAATAATAAGGCATGGAGCACTAGAAAGGCAAATACTGGAAGAAGCACATTCGGTATTCAAGTTGCACCAGATCATTCTAATGATGACATTCGTGAGGAGATGGCTCAGATGAGGACATAACTAGGGTTTGTATTGAAGCATGTGAGTGGAAATGCAGAAAAGGTGAATGCGGTAAACTACCTAACTAGCGCTCCACCGCCACCAATTGAGAATGTTACTATAAGGAAGATACATATTTGGTGAATGATCAGACGGGGGGGGGGGGGGGGGTTTCCAAACCAATGTCCAGGGTTCCAACTCGGATAATTAGCACCAAAGTCAAGGAAACCAAGGTCGGAACTATGGAAAATACAATCGCAAGGGAAACTATATTCGGGATGGGAACTATAATCGTGTTACCTACAATCGAAACAACTATGGCAACATGAATGATTGAGGCAGAGAATCTGGTAATAGAGAGGTTGGTTGTAGTATGTCACACGTTGAGGATATGATGTAAAAGATGATGAAGAGGTCTGATGTTACTGATCAAAATGTGAAAGAGATGCGTACTGAGTTGTTCGGGATTGGTCAGAAAGTTGATGCCCATGAAGTGTCGATAAAGCAACTTGAGCAGTAGTTTAGTCAGTTGTCTGCTACTGTGAATACATGCCAACCCGGCACACTTTCCAGCAACACCATCTAGAATCCAAAAAATGATGGGCATTGTATGGAAATCACGACTCGCGGAGGAAACCATACTGTTGATCCCCCATGCCATCAGATGTTGAAAAAGTGGTAGAAAAAGATGAGGGTGAGATTGAGGTTACTAGAGAGATGAAAGATGCCGTAGAAAAGGAGGCTAGTTGACTCAGAAAGTTGTTCCCATGCCTAGACCTCCACCTCCCTTCCCACAGAGGTTAGTGCAAAAGACTGAAGAAGGAAAATACTGCAGGTTCAAACTATGTTAAAGCAGCTTTCCATCAATGTCCCGTTGATAGAAGCTTTGGAGAAAATGCATGGGTATGCAAAATTCATGAAGGACTTGTTAACCAAAAAGAGAGCTATCAGTTTTGAGAGTGCTGAGAGGTTGCAGCATTGTAGTGCCATATCTACGAGGTCATCAGTACAAAAGAAAGAGGATCCTAGAGCTTTCACTATTCCTTGAACCATCGGTAAGATGCACTTTGCGAAGGCTTTGTGTGATTTGGGTTCCAGCATTAATTTGATGCCATTATCGATTTATATGAAGGTGGGTTTAGGAGCTCCAAAACCGACTGCGATGCGTTTACTTATGGCTGATAGAACTATGAAGAAGCCCATTAGAGTGCTTCAAGATGCCCTTGTGAAAGTAGGGTCATTCATTTTACCAGCGGACTTTGTGATACTTGATTTCGAGGTTGACTTTGAGGTTCCCATTATCGTAATGAGACCATTCCTTCCTACTGTGCGTGCCTTAGTCGATATGGAGAGGGCAGATGAAATTCCGACTGAATAAGGAAGAAGTAACCTTTAACATCTATACGTCTATGAAGTAGGAAAGTGATCTTAAATCGGTATCTGTGGTGAGATACATTGTGGGACAATATTCTGGAGTGTCTAGTAAGGAGAAGTTAGGTGCAGCCTAGTGCAAAGAGAAAAAACACCATGATTAAAATACAGAAAAGTGTGAACTAGCTCCTATTGATCTGGTGTTGTTATTTAACTCAAGGTTGCGCTGGTTTCCTGGGAGACTCAAGTCCAAGTGGACCAGACCATTTAGAGTGACCCAAGTGTCCCCACATGGAATGGTTGAGCTCGAGAAAAGGAAGGGGGCAAGGTTCAAGGCCAACCATCAGAGGATAAAAAGCTACATGGGGAATTCTGAGAGTGTCAATGCAATGATAGAGGCATGCATCTTGATGAAGTATGAGTAATCAAGGTGTCTGCATCATGATGCGAAATTAAATCAAGCGTTGCTTGGGAGGCAACCGAAGATGTACAATCTAGCCAACTATAGGTTTTTCTTTTCGATATAGGAGTTTTCTTCTTTTGTTTTGATTTTGTATATTTTTTTATTAGTGTTGGCTAGATATAAAATAGGGTATGTGTCTAAAAAGTCTCCAGAAAATGTAAAAAGAAAGTCCTAATGATTGCTACATGTGTAGGGACAAAAGGCAAAATCTGTAGAAAATAGATGTGCAGTGGTCTACGGACCCCATCGACGGTCCGTTGGTCCATCCACAAACCGTGGATTGCGTTTGTAGATCGCAGGTAAGTTTCTAAAATTTTCTAAGTGTCAGAGTGACCTACGGACCAGACCTACGGTCCATAGGTCGACCTATGGACCGTTGACGGGGTCTCGTGGGTCCAACCTAGGGTTATCCCTAACCCGACCCGCACTCCTATTTTATAAAACCTTTCATTTTAAAAACCATTCCCCACTTCCAAAATTCCCTTCCAACCATTTTTCAACCCTCCAAATACTCACAATCATAAATAAATCCCCCAATCACTCCCAAATATCCCATATCAATCTTCCATCTCCCATATCTCCATTTTCTCTCCCTACTCACATCCATTTTCTCCCCGAATCAATTTCACAGTCCGGATTTGGTGTTGAAAGGCTAGCAAAGGTTCAAGGAGTTCATTGAACTAATACACATACCCACTTCGATTACTTGTAAGGTACCATGGCCCCCAAGCAAGTTCCAACCTATGCCGCTAAGGGTAAATCCAAATCCGCCGCTCTTTCACGACATATGATCTTTGAGGAGGACACTGAGGACACAAAGTACATTTCTCCCACCACCAGGACCTCCCTCACTGCCCCCCGCACTACCAGGAACCAAGCCTAGCAGGTTCACTCCGGCGTGGTCACTGCCCCAGTCTGAGGAAGGGGCCATACAGATCGGAGCACCAGCTGGCTCAGAGTCGCAATCCTACTCTAGTTCTAGCGGCATCACCGCCTCTTTAACAGACTTAGATAGCTCAAGCGACAACCCGACACCTACTAGCGTTGAATCAGCTTCCAAGGCTGATGAGCCTAACAAATAGTGTGTCCAGGGCCAGTATCAGCTTTACATAAATGGCATAATGTTGAATGAGTACCAGAGGATGACCAGGACTGTGACTGAGGAGTGCAGGGTCCTTATAGTCAGCCTCCACATTTCATCGGCTAATGAGGAGCTCTTCTGGTGACACCGATGTGAGTGGATGGCATGAAACGCCAGGAAGTACTGCGAGGAGATATCAGAGAGTTCTATGCATCTTATGTTGCCACCATTAGGAATGCCATCTCTAAACGGGCGAAGCCCATCACTCAGCCTCCACTTGAGTACGTATTAGTGCGGGGTTACACAGTCGACATCTCAGAGGTCGCGATTCACAAGTTTTCATATGGCCCAGCCCATACTCTGCCCATGAATATGGCAGAATATGACTACCGGATGAGCATTATCCAGAGCGGGTTCTTCCAGAGAAATGCTAAGCAGAGGGTGCCTTTTCTAAGGTGGCTTGCACGACACATTTCCATGGATGGGGAGTGTGCTGATTGGGTTCAGACTCCTAGCCTGGGTATTAGGAAGGCTACACTAAGCTTCCCTGCGAACTTTTTCTGGTTATTGGTGTGGAACAGACTGTCCCCAACTCAGGCGGACAATGTGGTTACATGGGATTGGGCCATGATTCTGGCAGCCATTATGGCAGGTTTGGAGATCAATGTCGCCTACATCCTGATTGCGGAGATCCATGAGAGGGCCTTCAAGGCCACTACCACTTTACCTTTCCCGTGTTTGATTTTCTAGCTCTGGAGGGATGCTTCTGTTCCCATTTGGCATTGTTACCAGTTGCTCTATGTGACCAAGACTCTGTACATTGGTCTCATTCAGGATTATGCCAACCTTGCTTCACCTCGGAGAGAGCCACATATTAAGGTACCCTCTTTAGGTGATGATCTTGCTGCGGATGTGGTGCAGATGCAGGTTGATGATACTGCCATTCCGACCCCTACACCGAATGCCCAGGCTCCACCTTCTTCGGCCACTAGTCAGACCCTTAGCTCCTCCCGAGCCACCCCCTCTTCTGGGTCCACTCTCGTTCCTCTAGCTCGAGTTCTGAAGCTGGAGATACAGATGGCCACACTGCTGCCGCATATTAGGCCGTGGATGCAACGTTCTGTTAAGTAGTCCGAGGCCAGGAAGGAGAAGTTGATGGACCAGAAGATTCAGACAGTTCATAAGCGCCTGAATGCATTCGAGTTGCGAGACTTGGAGAGGCTGGCCCCGACTATTGATTTGGCTACCTTCCATATGGATTTGGCCAGCCTTAGTGCTGATGTTGATACCCTCCTAGCACCTCCTGAGTCTACACCAGAGACTGCCTCTATAGAGGAGGCTGATGCAGTGGTGATGTCTGCCCTATTTGGCAATTCCATGCCACCACCGGACTCTTCCCATGTTGCTGGGAAGCGCCCCACTCTGACCACACTGCTGATACTGAGAAGGCTCGACGGTTGAGGAAGAAGGAGTGCCAACAGTTTGAGGAGGCCCATAGGGCATCTATACTTGATGAGGAGAGAAGACAACATCGGGACCATGAGGTGAATATTGGCCCATCTGGCAGTGTGAGCACTACTGAGGGTGCTTCGTTGTTTGATGAGAGCGCTACTGATGGCGCTCCTAGAGTTGATCCAATGCTCTGGGAAATCAGACCCACCCACTTCTTGAGAGGTGTTCGGTGCATATATGCCATATGTTTGTTTAACCCTATGTTTTAGTTTTGATTTTTGTGCATTGGGGACAATTGCACCTTATTTCGTTGGGGTGGGGTAAATGGATTGTGAGTCATAGGGTGAAGTCTAAGTTACCCAACTCATAATCTTCTCTTGGGGTTTTCTTGCCTGTGTTCTTTTCCCCCAAGAGATTGTTTTACTTTCTGTTGAACCGGTATGTTTTAGGAATGTATGTGTAGAAGTACGTATAAGAATGAAAGCATGATGACAGAAAAAGCATAATAAGTTGATACCCGTCTTAAAAAAAGTTTGAAATGTGCTAGATTTTTAGGCTTGATGAGTTAAATATGCTGGATCTCAATATGACATGATAAGGAACCAATTTGACCTCATGACTTAAGCTAAAACTTGAACTGCGTAATCTAATAATCTGATAATGAAACAATGTGCCAAGTGTGTGTGAGAAAAGTTTGAATGTTCATATAGTGTGTGCCAATCTAGAACTTGCCCCGTTGGTCCTGCTAAGATAATCTAGGCTAGAATCTAGGAAATGATCATAGGCCCTTGTTCAAATAAGTCCACTAAAGCCTAAAATGATCCAACCAAATATAATAAATGTTCCCCTTGATCCAAATGTTTGAGCCTAAAATAGACCACTTCTTTCAATACACCTAACTCACTTTCCCTAAAATAATTGTTTTGGCCCTGGTCCCTCCTTGGACATGTGCACCTTGACTTAGGCCAAAAGCCTAAGTTGAGGGTGGCTAATTCAAAAAGTTACCTTGATCTTGGCCCTGGTCCGATATCAGATATTGTGCACCCCAAATCTTGCAAAATACATAAGTTGAGGGTGGCTAGGAAAAAGGAAACCGAAAGAAAAATGATATGAAAAGAGTTGTGTGAAAGATAGAAAAAGATGTGACTTTGTTCAAAAGATGAATGACAAAAGTGCTGAAAGAAACATATAAAATGACATAAAATAAAAAAGAGGAGAAGTAGAAAAATACGAGCTATAAAGTCGAGAGTCACATCTGTGTTGAAAAGAGTCAAGGGAAAGAAAAGAAAATAAAAAGATGTCAAGAATTAGTTGAGAAAAGAGGTAAAAAGCCAATGTAATGTCAAAGAGGTCACTAAAAAGTACCCACATATATCCTACCTGACTCTGAGCCTACATTACAAGTTAAGAAAGTCCTATAGTGATCCTAGTGACTAGTTTGGAGAGTCTATGCAGTGAAAATAAGGGCAACCCTATGGTATTGAGCACTAACTGTACTTGAAGTCACTTATGAGCGTGAGTGTTGAATGAATCCTAAAACTCAAAATTCATTTCTATTGTGTGAAAAAGGATTTCATTTGAAGTGAGGGCACTAGTTACATTGTCGGAATGTTGGTACCTTAGCGATTGTGAAAAGTGTATGTTGTGATGTCTATTAGTAGATCTATGTCATGTCTTGATCCGCATGAGTTAGCTTGTTGAGTCTAGACGAAAAGGTTTGCACTAAATGAGCAAAGTGATTGAGATGTCCATGTGATTGCTTGAGTTTATATGTTTGTGTCACGACCCATGGGTACACTCTAGAAGTAACATGTTGTACTTGACCCCGAAGGGGTCTCATACAAGCCCTTAGCATATCATACCATAGGATAATAGAAAAGTACGGGAATTTTAATTTTTTTCCCATACAATCGAAGTCTTTTATAAAAGCAAGAGGAAGTCTTACTACACTTTGTCTCAAACCATCCAATACAACATTTGAATAAAACTCTTGGGACATAGCCAATACAGTAGTCTCAAAACATGAAAATAAAAGACATAAAGGAAATAGTGGCTTTTGTCCTCGAAGCTATGAGGACTCACCAAATCTTCAACTCCTTTACTCCTTACAAACCTAGCCACAAGATTGGAAGTCAAATCTCCGAACCCTACATTTGATGAGAATGTAGGCAAACTATGCGTTAGTACAAAATGTACTAAATATGTTAGCTAGCATAACATCATAATAACATAACTTCATAAGGGTTAGTAAACATAAGACATAATCCAATACTTCATGACACATCAGCTATAAGCATAAGAGATAATTTCATAAGTAAAGTCTCCAACATAAGCATCATATAAGCATTATTCGACTCCTAGTCATTCATATCATAATAAGACCACTCTCAAGCAACCTCAAAGCATACTTGTGCAATGCATGAATAAGACCCCATAATCCCATTCAATCTAAGTATCCCTTTTTGGTCATCTTAATCATAGTCTATATGCATAGTCAAGACCTAGGTTTTAATATTATAAGAGCACTATACTCCTGAGTAACCTCAAAGCGTACTTGTGAAATGCATGAATGACATCCCATAATACCATTCACACTAGGCATAACCTTGAAGTCACCATATTCATACTTACCACTCATTTGGTCTTATTCTTAGCTTACTTCATATAGACAAGGGAATTATCACCTCTAGTTAGTTATGTCATACAAGGAAACTATAGCAACAACCCAAGCTAAACATACATCATCTAAGAGAACACTTCATGTGTAGCTTCAAGTCATACTTGTGCAATGTATGAATGGCATCCCATAATACCATTCATACTAAGTACCACCCTAGCTATCATACTCCTAGTTGGGGGAAACAAGTCCCTCCTTTCTATTTGCCATTAGTCATTTAAGGTACTTCTCTACTTAGTACAAGGCAAGTCACAACACATGAATGAATTCTATTTTTCAATTCAAGGCTACCAAGAAATAATACCCTAATAGGCTAGACCAAACTAGTCATCTTGCTAACATAACTATATTATGCTAAACTAACAACCATGGAAGACATACTATCATGCAAGCCCAAGCTAATCTAGGAGGAGTACAAGTGTTCCCTCATAGTTACCATGAAATAATCTTAGACCAACTAAGTCATGCTACCCTTACAAGCACACTATGATGCTAATGTACACTACCCTTAGGAGAGTATGATTTCTCAATCCTAAGCTACCCTTATGAGAGTATATGTCCTCAATCCTAAGCTACCATGAAATGGTCTTGGCCTAACAAAGTCATGCTATCATGAAATACATCTTACAATGCTAATTTAAGCTACATTTAGGAGAGTATGTTTCATCAATCCTAGGCTACCATGACTACCCCTAACTCAATCATCCATGAAATGCATCATACAATGCGAATTCAAGCTACCCTGAGGAGAGTATCGATCCTCAATCCTAAGCTACCAATCTTGGTCTTGTCTTACCAAGTCAAGATATACATGAAGAGATCATATGTCAAAACTTCAAGCTATTCTAGTCTAACATGCTTTGATTCATTTTAGATGATTAGCTTTTCAACCTAGAATGTGAGAGAACCTTTCATCTCCTAACATATTTATGCCTAAGTGTGTAAGTGAGAATAGGCTTTCAACAATACACAACAAGATCACATCAAATTAGCTTTACTCTCAAAGCCCTAACATTCATGACTACAAGCCTTACTCTCAAGCTTTTCTTCTTAAAATCATCATTCATACCTAGATTTCAAGGCATTCTAATCACATTCTTCATTAGTAGGTGATTCTAGTCATAATTCATCATAAAGGTTCAATTTCAACTTTAATAGTCATGATCCATCATATATACTTTACCCTAATTAAATCCATGTTCACATGCTTCTATTCTGGAACAATTAGTATACATGACATCAATTCTAGAAGATCACCTATGAATCCTCAATTTCACTTCACAAGGCATAAACCCGCATTCTTGAATTTCTTCAATTAAACTAGGGTTATCCATGGAAAACATATAAATTCATCAGAATATCATGATTCAAAACTAAAACAATCATAAAAAAGTACTATCCAGTCAATTGAAATCATACCCATCACTACCCACAATATACAAAGAAACCCTAGCTAGAATTGGGTTTTATCTTCACAATCGGAGGAACTCTAAGGGGCTATATGAATGGAAGAATCCATAGATGAATAAGCTAACTGAAATGACCCAAAAAGTTCTTAAAAATGTGCTTCGGAAGTTACCGGAAACTGGTTTAGCTATTTATAAAAAAATCCATTTCGTTTTTCGAAAATCCGACTTCATATTCTTGTGTAGGGGGTCAAATTGAGTGGGAAATGGGTCTAACCCAAATTTAGAGCAACCGTATCAAAATCCGAAATTTCCAAGTGAAGCCTTTTCGAGGGTCTACTTTGGAGGGTCATATCTCCTAG
>JAJOOS010028777.1:0-11521 GCA_029582725.1 Solanum chiquidenum | reverse complement strand
TTTATTTTAAAAAAATATTTTCAACTTCAAAATTTTATTTTTTCACCCCAACCCTCGACCTCCCCACCCCACCCACCCCCTACCAGCCCCCACCCAAAAAAAATAATTTAAGTTTGTTTTTAAAAAATATTTTCTATTTCAAAAATTATTTTCTACTCTAGTAAAAATAAAAGATATTTTTCATTCATAAATTAAACACTAAAAGTCTTTTTCGAAAAATATTTTCTACTCACCAATCAAACATGAGAAAATAAGTCAAAAATCAACTTGTTTTCTAGGAAAACATTTTCCAGGTCATACCAAACACACCCTATATGTTGACCCATTTTCAATCCGTCTAAATTTGACTCAGCCCACCCATTTGGCACCTCAGCATACTAGTAAATGGTTATAAGTAGATCGAGTGAAAAAATTCGGTGGAGTTTGAAAGTGTGATATGGCAGCATATTTATTGGATTTTTAAAAATTAAAATAAGTCATTATTAAAATTAATTCACCAAAATAATACGTTGTTTAAAAATATACAAAATTAGTATAGTAAACTTTTCCTGAAACAACTTATTTGATATGTAATACAGTGACATCACTAATTTATACTTGTTCAAATAGTAGTTCAATAATTAAAATTCAATCTTGTTCAAGCCTCATTTAACTTTCCATTACTAAGAACCTGTTTGACATTACTGCTTAAAACTGTTTATTTTTCATAAACATTCTTTTAAAATAGCTTTTCGGAAAAGTGCTTTTGAAAAAAGCAAATTTGTGTTTGGCTAATTCATTTGAAAAGTGTTTTTTATAAGTAAATTGTGTTTTACTAATCTTTTAAAAAAACTGCTTTTGAGAGTCAAATTACGATTAAAGACAAGTATTAATGTACTTTTAATATTAAGATTATTTTATAGAGAGAAACCAGTTTAAACATCTATTACAAATTTTTTAATTATTTTTTATTTTTATCAAATAAAAATTTTCATATTCAAATTTTCAATCAATATTATACATCTTTAGAAGGGTTGAAATCTTTATTTTTTTTTTCTTTTTTTCTAATCTTACAAAATATTGTAGTTACCTTCTTCTTGTTTTCTAATTCTGTAAAATAATATGTAAAATAAGAGATAAAATAATAATACGTAAACATAAGATAAAATATATATTTTTTATATAAAGATTGAAAATAAAATTATTAAATGGAACTTAACCAAACATATGAGATATGTTAATTAATTAGTAAGACATATATAAGTAAATATATGTATATGGAAGAGACATTTTAGTCTTGAAAAATAATAAATTCTGCTTTTGTTTTTTTTAGAAAGCAATTTTTTTTAGCTTCTTCCCAACAGTAGAAAAACTGTTTTTTTGCTTCTATTTAAAAACAGTTTTACATGTTTGCCAAAACACCTATTTTAAAAATAAATAAATTGCTCTTTTATCAAAATAAGTGCTTCCGAGCTTTCAACAGTAATGCTAAACAAGCTCTAAATGGATATATATTTTATAATAACCTCCACTTTAAATATATATCATTTTCTATTTTTTTTTTACAACAAAAGAAAAAAGAGAGTGATAAAAGATTTGCACAAATTGAAGCTTGTCTTTTGCTCCTTTCAGTTCCAAATTGGTAAATAAATCATATGAGATCTAAATTTTCTTGTAGACCATCCCTTCCAAATATTAGACTATCAGTTGAAGAAGCTAATATTCCCTTTCATCCTGCTTAAAGAAGCTATTAAATTAAAACTAAATAATGTAATAATAAACAAAGCAACTATAAAAATAAAACATAATAGCTACATCATAATAGAAGAGACAATAGAATTAATTGACATTGTAGCAGATTACAAGAAATTATTTTAATTCCTATTGTTCTTAGTCTTGCAATTGCATCACAAGTATACAGGGGCAAACTCACCTTTATCAAAAAATTACATTATATATAAAAGTCAAATTTTAGCTTAACAAATATATATTAAAGTAAAATATTTAGTCTAGTGATAAAGAAATTGCAAAGTTCATTAAATTTGTGTTTTCAAACCTCATTTGCCGTAAAATGTATTATTTGGTGAATTAAATTTAATAATGACCTATTTTGTACTTTAACGTGCTAGCTAGGTGGGGGTACGATTTTAGCGTGCTACTATTCACTATTGAGAAAAAGGGCAGTCAAATCCATCATTATTTTGTCTCTACATACTCACCGGTCGGGAATATAATGGAGATTTAGATACTATAATACAGTAAGTAATTAAATTGCTCATCAAAAGTATGTCACATTTGGTGGTAAAGAGATACATGTCTCTTTGCAACTTTAGATGATATTTTGGATGTGCTCAGTATGTAAATAAGTGAGTATTTATTTTTATTTTTTATGTTCGTCAAGTAAGTAAAAATATTGTTCTAAAAATATTTATAAATATAATCTATATAAATAATATGAAAGGTAAGGGTGTGGAGTGAAGATAAGGTGTGTCTCCCTACAAGAAGCTACATTAATTTTCAGCATTTTCGAGAGTAGGGTCGATTCATATCGCGCTTCAACGAATCTCGAACATCGTGTCAATTTTCATCCAACCTTGAAAGATTATTTGGAGACTCATGGAGGCCAATTAATGCCATTGACAACCTTGTCAAAACGAAGTCCAAGGAGCTGCACCAAAGCTAATTTGGAAGTGATTGGAAGTAACCTTTTTACCATTTATGAAAACATTTGATTAGGTTTTCACACCTAACGATGTACTTGTGTAAAGACAACCATATTTAGCATTTTCTCTTGGGATCTTAATCCCCTTTGTAAGCTTTAGTTTCATCTTGTATAAGTATCCCAAAAGGCATGCATGTAATTTTATTTTTACACTTAGGGTGTGTTTGGTACGAAGGAAAATGTTTTCCACGGAAAATGTTTTTCTAGAAAATATTTTCGTGGAAAATAAGTACATCTTTGACTTATTTTCTCATGTTTGATTGGTGAGTAGAAAATTTTTTTTGAATTTTTTTTAGTGTTTGATTTATGAATAAAAAATATTTTTGAGAAAATATCTTTTATTTTTGATGGAGATTAGAAAATAATTTTTGAATTGATATTGAAAATATTTTTTAAAATAAACTTAATTTTTTTGGGGTGGGGGTGGGGTGGTGGTGGTGGGGGTGGGGCTGGCGCGGGATTGGGGGGGGGAGGGTGGGGGTGAAAAAATAAAATTTTGAAATTGAAAGTATTTTTTAAGAACAAACTTTAAATTTTTTTTTTGGAGGGGGGGAGGGGGCTGGCTGGTGGGTGGAGTGGAAAATAAAAATTTGAAATTGAAAGTATTTTTTAAAAATAAACTTTAATTTTGTTTTTGGGGATGGGGGGGGGAGGGGAGGTCAGGGTAGGGCTGGGGTGGGGGTGAAAAATAAAAATTTGAAATTGAAAGTATTTTTTTTAAAAAAACTTTAATTTTTTTTTTGGAGGAGTGGGGTGGTGGTGGGGCTGGCGGGGGGTCGAGGGGAGGGGTGGGGTGAAAATAAAATTTTGAAATTGGATTTTTTTTTAAAACAAACTTTAAATTTTTTTTGGGGGGGGGGTCGGGGGTGGTAGGGGCTGGCGGGAGGGGGGAGGGTAGGGGTGAGGGTGGGTAAAAAAATAAAAAAATTGAAGTTGAAAAATCATATTTTTTAAAACAAAAAAAAATTAATTTTTTCAACAAAAAAATTGTAATTTGAAGTTGGAGGAAAATTTTGGAAAATATTTTCCTTAATTTTTGAAGGAAAGTCATTTTTCTTAAATTTGAGGAAAATGAGTTGATTTGGAAAAACATTTTCCAAATCATTTTACCCAACCAAACATGAGAAAATTGAAAAACATTTTTCGAAAAATATTTTCCTTCATACCAAACACACCCTTGAGAGAAATATCACAAAGAAAATTGACACTTGCCTCCCAAGACATTCTTACATTTTATTTTCTTGTTGGTTGTTTCGTGTGCACTTTTTGTAGACGTTTTGTTCTTGTACTTTTGTGCTAATTTGTTGTTAGGACTGAACCTTAGAGGGATTGTGCAAGCCCAACTAGGTTGTCCCACGAACCCCTTGAAAATAGGCACGTGACAAGTGGTATCAGAGCGTAGGTTCGAACATGACACCCAAGTCACAACACAACGAAAAAACTGTTCATGAAAGAGAGTAGGAGACTCAGAATGATGCTGCCAAGAAACGTGATAAGAGTAGGGTGAGGGACTATTCTTCCAACCCACCAGTTTCGGAAGGTTCTGATACCAACCAACTTGACGAGATAATTATCGAAGTTCAGGTGTAACACCCCAAAAATTTCTAAGTTAAGACTCAAATCATTCTTCATTTTCTTGTAGGGTCATATAAGGTGATTCTTAAATTGCCCATATGTGTAAAGGTAAATTCATTAGCGTGAGAATGATTTTTGGATGTCGATTAAGGTCACTAGAAATTGCTAACACAAAGTAGAGTTGAAAGTTTCGTTATCGATTAAGTTTTGATGTAAGATTTTAGTTGGGTCAATTTTAAACGACCATATCTCTTAGAATATGAGGAGTTACGTGGCCCATAGCCTATCAAATTAAAGGTATTTGAATCTTCTTTCCAATGCCATCAATTTCGCGTCAATCCAATTTTTGAGTAAAAAGTTATGACCATTTTAGTAACTGATACAGTGCAGTAACGAATTAGTCGACGGAAAAACATTAAAAAAGGTATTTTTGTGTTTTTACCTCCAAGAAAATCCTAAAAGAATTTCTTAACTAATAAAAGGCTCAAAACAATCAGATTTTCATCTTTTAATCCATCATTCTCTTCTCTCTCAAACCCTACGGCAAAACCATAAGGAAAAAATCAAAGTAGAAGACTCCATTCAAGATTTTTTCTATATTTTTCAAGATTCTTTCAATCTTTTTCAAGATTCTTACAATATTTTTCAAGATTCTTTCAATCTTTTTCAAGATTCTTACAATATTTTTCAAGATTCTTTCAATATTTTTCAAGGTAAGTCCTTCTACAAGAATTTCATTCTTTCCAACTCAAATTCCTCCATACAATTATGAATCACTAATGAAAATTATAATTCTTGGTCATAGAGATTTCAAGAAACTAATTCAAGAATCTTAAGAAAGGTTTTCTTGATTGTTCTCCTTAAAGCTAGGGTTTCAAGGCTTCTAATCAAGTTCTTTTTCAAGATTCTTCAAGAACCTTGTTCTTCCAGGTATGTAAGGCTATCATAGTGTTGAACTAGTTCGTCCTCACGCCCTACATCTACTTTCAAATTAGTAAAAGAGAAATCTTGGATTCTACCCCTAGATTTGAGTATTCTTGAGATAAGTCGATTTTGAGTTCTTGAATTCCTGATTCTTTTGAAATTCTATTCCTAAATATTGAGTTTCTATATTTCTTATTGAGATCCTTGAGTTTATTTGTTCATATCCATAATTCCGCATGAACCCTATGAATTGAGTTATAAATTTTGAGAAGCTTTTTAAAGCCAACACTTGACTTTTAAACTGAGTTTTTTTAGGAAGTAAAGATGAGTTTTGAGAAAGAGTTGTATTCATGAGTTTCTATATGGTTATTGAGGTACTCGAGTTGAGTCGTTCATGTCCATAATTCCGCATGAACCCTACGCATTGAGTTATAAGTCTGGAGAGTCTTTGAAAGCCAATCATTGTGTTTCAAACCGAGTTTTAGAAAAAGTCTAAAGGTTCTATTTCATAAAGATTTAAGAGTTTCTAATATTATTTTATTCATATATATACACATACATATGCATATGTACCTATGTTAATTATTGGACTTGAAAGATAAATTCATAAGTGCATGTTTTCAAGAATGTAAACATGTCTCATGTTTTGAAAAATATTTCAAGTAATGTAAGAATTTCATTCTTTGTAATGGGTGACTTGAGCAAAAAGTTATATTAATTATTTTGGGAGTAGTATCGAGCACCGAGTTGGGTTCGAGTCTTTTATGATTCGGAAGTCCCATAGGACTACGTAGCCAACATAGGATATGATAGCATTGATTCTTCATGCGACTCCTCACTGCCTCTGAGAAGGATAATTAGATGGATCCATAGTCACAATATCATCCTATACTCCTAACAAAGTATAGGATGACCCTGGCATCGTGAGGCAAAACGTTGTATCATTGCTAGGCTCATGGTAATGGTTGTCGGTTAGAAAAACTCCCCACAAGTAAAGTATATTATTTTCATGTTGCTTTCATTGTATATTTTATTGTAAAGCTTAAATGGTTTTCACTTCATGTTCATCTATTGATTCAATTGAATTGCTTTTAGTCATTCAGTTCAGTTATTTGTTTACTCAGCCATATTACATACTCGTACATTTCATGTACTGATGTCATTCGACCCGCATCCTTTTATGATACAAATATAGGTGTTCATAATTATCAACAGACGCTTCGTTGAGATCACTCTACACTCCAGTTAGCTTTGGTGAGCCTCCTTGTATTCTAGAGGACTTCACAGTTACTTTCCAGTTAGTAGTTTTGAGGTGTTGTGGGTCTTGTCCCGACATCCTCCTTAATAGTAGAGGCTTCATAGATAGACAGTTTTGGAGAGTCTTTCAGTTTCAGATATTTTATTTAAAACTTATGTTTCATACTCAGTATATCTAGTTCAGTTTTTAGATTCAATAATTTTTTTAAACACTTCTTTCAATTTGAGGCTTATGCATGCTTGAGTTAGTCTCCCACTTGTAGTTGATTAACGTATCAAGGCACTTCATCCAATACTAAATGCCAACGATCGTTCGTTAGTATAACAACCCAACTGTGTGAGTTGAGGTTGATCCCACAGGGAGTAGTACTTCCTTCAAATTCAATAATAAAAGCACAATGACAACCTCTTCAATCCAACAATTCTTGCACAATTAACGTTCAAATATCAAATTTTGTGTTTTAACTACCAATCCAAATTTACACTTCAACACAAACAATCAAATATTAGAGTAAAACTTGGGGAATTGATAAGCCAATTATTGACTCTCAACGAAGTGGATAAACATTACTGCTCTTAATGGGCTAATTTGTTGTGGGTAGGTCGAACCATATATAAAGTAACTTTCTCTCGAACAATTACCTTTTCTATGATGAATTCTCTTGAACTTCAACACCAATCGAAAGAGGCCTAACTCTTTACCCTCATCAAATCCACTCTCTTGAGCTGAATACAAATGATGGATCACTTGTTTCACTCTCTCGAGCTAAAACCAAGGAAACCCACTACTAAGGACGCTAAGATTGTCACCTTGGTTTCACACCTCTCTCTCGAGCAAGTGCACAACACTGAAATTGATACACGAAGTCGCGCAATTCAACCTCGAAACACAACAACAACTTAGACCCACTTCAAATTAACACCATTATTGACAACTAACAAACACCCACTAAGTAAATTCAGCAATTGGCTTCGTGATCAAAACCCCAAGTAAGGGGTTTTAGCCACTCATCTCAAAAATAAGAAAATCAAAATCAATTATCACTCCTATAGTTGAGTACAAAATGAGAATTATAGATGAAAATCAATTGATAATCTCCTCTCTTACAAAATCTCTCTCAAAATCTTGCTAAAATCACTCACTAAACCCTTTGGTAGTGTTTTCTCTCTAACTAATTCCTTCCTCACATTCTGAATGAATTTCTCTCTCTAGCCAAAACTAATTTTAAACAAGTCTGAAGTGTCACTGCTTATGACCACTCGACGAAGTACGTCGGGTGTCGCTGACAGATCGACGAATCATCGATTATTCTTCATCTCGCCTTCATTTTTCATTTTTTCTTGGTCTGGCTACTGTAACTTTAGGAGATCAAGTTCGGGATCGCCGAATGACTCCGCGACTCGCCCTTTGTCCTTCCATATCGCCCACCAGCACTTGCTTGAATCTTCTTCAACACTTTTGGCGACCTGGTTGTCCTATACCGACTAGATCGATGAGACACCGAATATAGTTGCTGCTCACCGAATTCACCCCAATTTTAGCTCCAGCATTCTGTAACTTTAGGTGGTATCTTGGCGATTCGCCGAATGACATTGGCGATTTGGCGATTCGCCGAATGACATCATCAATCATTAGGTCTTCATTTCTTCATTCCTTTAGCTTGCCTTGTTCCTTTTTGCCCAATAGTGTCCATGCTTTGTCTCTAAATCCAAATACCTGAAACTCAAGGATTTAATACATCAGTTATTGAGACAAAATATGCATTCGAGGACACTAAATTTATCAAAATAAAGCCCTAAAAGAGTCCAAATTGTGGACTCATCAACACCTCCAAATTAAACTTTTGCTTGTCCTCGAGTAAAAATCAAGTTCAGCGGTTCAAAAAGGATGTCTCAAATAGTGTTACACAAGACTCAATCATGAATGCACACAGAAAGACTCAACTTACTCATGCAAGGATCAATTGTGTACTCAAAGATTCAAGTTGTGACTCACCATTACCAAAGAATCTCAAGCTCACTATACTTGCTTCAAATGCAAGTTCAAGCTCAACAAAGGTATTCAAATGCCCTCACACAAAGAATGATTCCATATTCACACACAATGGTTCAATCATTTAAAGTTTCGGAATCAATATCAACACTCACACTCACAAAGATAAGCACAATGCTTGATTTCACCCATAGGTTTACCCTTATTTTCCAATCGATTTTAGTTTCAGCTCATTCAAGATTAAAAAGGTTTTTTTAAGGCTTATAGTGGGACTGAGTGTAAAAGTATGACCATTTAGGCTAAATGGATTCTATCCTCATGAAATGTGATGTGAACAACACCTTTTTTCCTTTTCTTCATCATTTTCAGTCAAGCTCAAAAGTCACATCTTATTCATCTTCCATGGACCGTTGAAAACCCCATTTTCTTTGTATTTTCACAACTTTATTCCACAATTTTTTCTTTTTCAATCTTTTTTTATACGGAGGGGTTCCATTTTTCTTAAAACATAGGCAAAAGGGACTTCTTTGCATTTTCTTGGTTTACCTTCTCTTTTTACCACACCCTCAACTTAGGCTTTTGTCCTAAGTTGGCTATTCAAAAAAATCACAAATCCTGAGGAATATGGGTAATGAATCAAGAAAGCTTAAGCTTTCATCAAGTTTCTTCCAAGAAAAGGTCAAGGCTCAAAGGGTGCGGTGCTCAAAAGGGTTTCACACACTCACAAGGTAGGCCACAAAAAGAGGTATAATGTCAAATTGTTTCACACTCTTTAAAGTTGCCTAAGATCATCTCAAGAAATTACTTCACTTAGTTAACCGGACTAACGGGGCAAATTCTAGGTGTAATCATGCATGGCTCAAAGTAAGTTCATCACACAAGGCATCGACACCAATGTCAAAGCAAGACTCCACACTTTTGCTAGTGTGCAATACTCATCACAAGAGACTCAATCCGGTACCTGGATAGTCGTAACGAGATGCAAATAGTTCACATATTGACTATGCAACTTCATTTGGTCTCATCGTAGCCACACATTTATGTTTGTTCGATTATAAGCACTATTCGAGTCATCGGTATTGATCAAAACTGATACTCAAATTTTCAAAAGAAAAGCCTCATTCAACACAAGCAAGGGGTGTCAAAATGAGGAGGAGGTTTGCTGAGGACACTGAGATCCATAAGACGAACCAAATTGCGCTCGCCAAAATTGTTCGGCGATTCGCCAAGAGTAGTTTGTCTCGCTCATGATCCCACTTCTGCAAAATCAACACACATTATTTAAAACACTAACACTTGGGTTGCCTCCCAAGAAGTGCCTTATTTAACGTCGTGGCACGACGTGGAAATATTCTCAAGCATCTTCCAGGTACACCACCTCAATCAAAGAAATCTCATGACATTCTCCAAAGTATAATTTTAAGCGTTGCCCATTCACCGTAAATGTAGGTCCCTCTTGACCCTCAACTTCTATGACACCATTGGTGAATACTTTTGTCACTCTGAATGGTCCTGACCATTTGGACTTGAGTTTTTTGGGAAATAGTCTAAGTCGGGAGTTGTATAGTAACACCCAATCTACCACCTTAAACTTTCTTTTTAGTATTTTTGCATCGTGCCACTTGTTCATCTTTTCCTTGTAGAGAGCTAAACTTTTGTAAGCTTTAAACCTGAATTCGTCCAATTCGTTTAACTGCTCTACCCTCTCTTTTGAGGTGTTTATCTAGTCCAAATTCAGAGCTTTCAATGCCCACATTGCTTTGTGTTCTAACTCGACTGGTAGATGGCAAGACTTCCCAAAAACTAATGATATAGAGACATACCGATTGGAGTTTTGTAAGCGGTGCGATATGCCCATAGTGCGTCATCAAGCTTTCGAGACCAATCAGTCCTATTAACATTCATTGTCTTAGCCAAGATGCTCTTGATTTCTCGGTTTGATACTTCAACTTGACCGCTTGTTTGGGGATGATATGAAGTTGCTACTTTGTGTTTCACCCCATACTTACTCAATGCAGCTGAGAACCATTTGTTTCAAAAATGGGAACCACCATCATTGATAATAGCTCGAGGAGTATCGAATCTAGCAAAGATGTAGCGTTTCATAAATTGAACCACACTTCTCCCTTCATTGTTTGGAAGTGCAACAACTTCTACCCATTTAGAAACATAATCTACTGCCACCAAAATATACTTATTACCAAAGGAACTCACAAATGGGACCATGAAATCGATTCTCCAAATATCAAATAGCTCGACTTCCAAAATGGGAGTAAGGGGTAACTCGTGTCTTTTAGATACTCCACCTTGCTTCTGACATTGGGCGCATTTCTTCACAAATTCATGTGCATCTTTGTAGAGGGATGGTCTGTAGCGACCCTTTCAAAACGATACCACTACTTAAACAAGAAATGTAATTAAGTACTTGCGACATTCAAAACCGATTAATGAGGGCATACTGATTTTAATCTAGTAGAGGGATTAGATTCATAACGAACTCCAATAAAAAAAATTAAGCAAATAACCGACCAGATCTTCATGCATATATTAACCTCATACTCGAGGGTGAAATAACAAGAATATTACAAGCTTTCGAGTACCGAAATCAGCCGGCTCATGCTTCACACAACTTTCAAGACATATAGCAAACTAGTATATTACAAGGCTTGGGTTTACACACCCCAAAAAGATTAAAACGTATAACCATACTTATATTACAACCCATGGTGACATGACCAAATCAGCCCTCAAAATCTCCTGTAAATATACAACACAAAGATCATGTACAAGTCCTAAGGTTATACAAAATATATATGCCTATATGCAAATGTTATCTTCCTTAAGGTTTTCAAAATCTCCATCATCAATGACCAGCTTCAAGCATCATCGCGAACAACCCCTACGATAGAAACAACTATCGCTAAGCATATAGCTTAGTGGTGTAAAAACTATAGGTTTGGAGCCCTCAAATTCGACAAGTTATCATTCTCAAGTCAAGGGCAGCACGATCGAAACAAAATCAGTAAATCAAGTAAACAATATACAAGGAGTATCAAGTTCAATATATAAAG
>JAJOOS010028775.1:0-12381 GCA_029582725.1 Solanum chiquidenum | reverse complement strand
AAAAAACAACCTTATAGTAGCAAGATGAAAGAAACTCTAGATGCTAAGAGACCATGAGAAAAACACCACGAGTATTCAACGACATTTAAGCAGAGATAGAGAAATAACCTTAAGATAAACACAGAGAAGCAGCGAAGCTAGGCACAAACCGATGAAAAATAAAAATATGATACTCCCAGTAGACAGTGAAATCGCTAAAGAATCACAAATACGGCATATCATTATGTCAAGAACTTAATGACCAGCAGCAACAACACAAACTTCCAGAATATTGAAGAAAACACCATTTCATAATATAAAAGACGAGAAAATCATACAAACGAGGAGATGCTACCTTTTCGGAAGCAGCGAACGGAGACTCGAAGAGTTGGAGCAGAACTTCCACCACCACAATCACGAACACCAACAGCGAACCAGAGAACTAGATGGAATCTCATCCTCGAAAGAACTTGTGGCAAGCAAAATGGAAGAATAGAACTTGGACTAGAATTAGCTATCTCCTATTCTCCTCTGGTTTTCTTCACGTATTTCGTATATCCCTATTCTCACCTAAATTGTTCTCTTTGAATAAATTTAAAAATGTCAACCTCCAACAATGAAGAAGAAAAGGAGTTTATATAGAAGAAATTTAGGGTAGATTTTGGGGGAGGGGGGGGGGGAATGGGTGAAAATTGGACGAATTCAAATTTTGAAATTTGAATTCCTTTTTTTAGGATAAGGTTGCTGCTCGAATGGGTACAAATTCCAACGAATCTTGAACAAAATCCGTCCGATTCAAGGGCAAGGACGAAGGATCGAGGAGATGGAGACACCTTGATTATTCCCGTACGGAGAGGATAAGGACATGACTGGATTGATGTTGGACTCGGGTCGCATTGCTGGACTGGAGCGTTCATCTGGGTTGTTGCTCGCGATTTAGCAGAGAAGAAGAAGAGTAGCAGGTCGTCTAGTTGCTGGGTCCTGAGTTATACACTGTATTGTAAGTATTGTTGGTGTTTGAACGTATTGGGTCTGATTTTGGTGGGCTGTTGTTATTGAATTGGAAAGTAATGTTAAAATGGATTTCTAGTGGGCTGAGTTGGCATGCTGAAAATTGTAAAATAAAAGGCCCAAAATTTGGTCCTTTAATGGGTTTAGGGGATTTGGCTAATAACTAAATAACATGAATTAATATAAATTAATTAATGAGCTTCTTAATTTTAAAGAAACAAAATAATTACCTTAATAAACTAATGACTCAAAATATAAACTATTAATCTAGACAAAAATAAAATATTTAAGTTAAACTAAAAAAAAAAATTAATACGATTTTCGAATATTTATAAAATAAACTAATTATATGAAAACATATTTATTATCAAAAATTATAAAAGCGACCAAAATTACTTCAAATACTTGAAAAATATTTTAGACTTTATAACAACTAATTATTTCAAATCATTTAGAATTTAAGAAGTTCAATGATTAATTCATATCGTAGAGGTCCAAAATTGGGTGTCAACAACTGTCCCTCGTTTGACTTTGATTGATGAAAGAAATTCAAGGCAAATGAAATTGACAAATCCAATTTTGACCGGCCACATCTTCATCCTTTAGGAGATGGACTTTGGTATGGACTTTAAGAATTATGGCTGAACCTCTGAAATGGATTTCCTACATATCTCAGGCTATATAAGAATTGAGGCCACTTGTAGTTCGACATGCTTGATTTGACGCATGATTTTGAAAGAATTCGAAAGTCATCCCTATATCAAATTATGAAAAGATCGAATGCTTGAGAATAAGATTTGAGAGAAGATGTTGGAATACAGCCGAGTTTTCAACATTGATCCCGCCTACATATCTTTCAACTCAAGGAATCATGTTGTTTGTAGTTCGACTCTATCGATTGAAAAAAAATCTATTATGCAAGATAACCTTTGGTTCTGAAGGAATGACAAATAAGTCAAGTATTAAAAAGAGGCTTGCAAATTCTTAGCCTTGAATATGGAGCTCTTCACATCCATAAATAAGAACTTACACGGACATAATTTCCAAAGCTCTTGCTGCATTGTCGCTCAGATTGGAAAGCTGACCAAAATTTTCCGGATGCGAAACTTAAATTGATAAACCTAAAGAAGAACCCACATGCCTACTGATAGGGGTGTGATTTGATTGTGGTGGAAGTCTCTCCTCAGTTCGTGTCCTAAGAGTTTGGCACTCCTCTTTTGACTATGTCCCAATTCGCTGTTAAGAAAAAGTTCCACGTTGTGTTGCATCCTTATTGATGTCGTCCGCATCTGTGGTTTGATTTAAGAGTTCATCCTCTTGGATGCTCTTGACAAAGACTGAAATAAACTTTTTAGTAGAAACTGTAATTGAAAACATGCTAGCATCTCTTACGATGATTTTCAATTACTCTTTCTTTGCAAGATGTCGTATAGATATGTTCAGTATATGTCTGCACACTCAAAGTAAACAATTAGTAGACATAGTGTTGCTTTAGTTAGCGGCTTATATAAAAAAATAAAGAAAGACCATTCATGTAATAAAAGAGTATATCTTTATGGATAAGCATAAACCTATTTTCAACTAGATGAGAAAATGAAGAAGTATTGAGAGTAAAAGATAATGGATACCGCTTTCGAACACAGAATGTCCATCACAATTCATGATTTGCTGAGGATTTGGAGATGTCATTGCTTGTTTTCTTCATGGCAAACTCCGGTGATCTTTGCAACGAGCTAGATGACTCAATGATTATCCAACTGTAACGAGGTGGATGGCTCGATAATTATCATTTCTTAGCTTGCGCTAAGAAAAAGTTCCACATTGTGCTGCATCTTTTCTGATGTCGCCTGCACCTGTGGTTTGATTTGAGAATTCATTCTCTTGGATGCTCTCGACAAAGAATGAAATAAACTTGTTAGCAGAAACTATAATTTAAATAGAGAAGTGATACGTTTTACCGTATTCAAATAATGTTCTTTTTTATAAATGTTGTGACGTCAGCCTCCATCAGTTTTGATGCAGTAGATGATGACTTGATATAATGTGGATGACGATGCTTCATTGATAAAAAAAAATGATGATCTATTGGTAGGATGATGATAATCCATTGATAGGATAATGCTGCTACATGATTGGATGATGATGCCTCATTGGCATGATGATGTTGATGCTCCATTGATAGGACGATGATTATTCGTTGATGATCCATTGGTAGAATCATGCTGACGCTCCATTGATAAGACGATGATTCTTCATTGATGATCCATTGGTAGGATTATGCTGATCCATTGGCAGGATGATGTTGATGCTCCATTGATAGGATGATGACAATCCATTGGTAGGATTATGTTGATCCATTGACAGGATGATGTTGATTCTCCATTGATAGGATGATAATGTTTCGTTGACAATCCATTGGTAGGATGATGTTGATCCATTGACAGGATGATGATATTTAATCGATAAAATGACGATGATGCCCTTCTGAGTGGTGGTACTATCTCATTTGATAATACTGTAGAAATGTCCCTCTGGGTGGTCGTATTATCTCATTCGATAATACTATAGAAATGTCCCTATGGGAGGGTTTTACATTACCGCGTCTGATATCGACGCGATTTGTGAATTTTCTTCAAATATTCTTGATGCTGAAAAATGTAATTTGATGTAATTGTAGATGCTTGTACATGTTGAGAGTGATGTTTTCACTTGTTCATATTTGAACATTTGTACTCATTGTGACTCATGCTTTGCTGGGAATTTAAACGAGGTGTTGTTACTCGTATTCTAAAATATTTCTGTTCTTCTAAAAAAACTTCAATGACTTTCCTGCATCCACAGAAAAGTTGTCAATTTTGGGGAGCTCCTCACCCTTTTGAATTCTCCATATCCATTGAATGGAGGAATCGGATGATCTAGAGGCAAACTTATAGACCTGCATCCACAGAAAAATTCTTAGTTTTTAAAACAAACTAATCTGTGTTGAGTTCTTCATTCGCTTACTCCTTGTCTTGCGATTTTCAGTTGATCGCACTGATCTCTTGCTTCTCGATAGATAAGACAAAATATTTTATGCAAAAACATTTGAAACATGTAGATAAAATCTTTAAGAAAAAGGTTTTCAGAAAGCTGTAACTAAAAAGGGTTATTGCCAAGTATCATGTCACGTTAAGCTTAATGAACGCTCTTGGTTCAAAGCTTTGGCGTATCCAATAACCTGTTCTAGAGAATTCAAATATCCTTAAAGCTTTGAAAATCTTTGACATGGTCCTGCTGAAATCTACTATAATTGAATTTTTTTGCAGTTGACTCAGAAATTCAAAAGTGTCGGAGATGGTTGTAGTTGACTATGAACCTTAACAATGCCAGAGATCATTTGAAGTTTGCTTTAGACTTCTAATCAAGCTCTAAGTATTCAAAATTAACTACAAACTTCTGGTAACGCTTGAATAAATTTTTGAGGCCTTCCTCAAAAATTTCTGTCCCAGTTAGATGTCTTGGAGTAACTCAAACTGTTGATATATGACCTACAGAATTTTTGAGACCCTCTCAAAATTTTTGTCCCAGTTGCAACTCGCAATGTATCTTCAGTCTTGACTTGTTGTAGAGATCCTCTTCTCAAGAATTTTTGAGTCCCTTTCAAAAATTCTGTCCCAGTTTCTATTGTAAAGAAAAATAGAAAACTTATGGGAGATATGATCGAGCCGTTGTGGCGCCTATGTATCCATTGAGGAAGAAATCAGGTCAAACGTAGTTCCCTCTCTCGAAGAAAAAAGAAAATTTGATAAGGAAATAACCGAGGCTGACACAGTCCGCCTACGTATCTCATTCTTGAGAATTCAGGTCGGACATAGTTCATTACAAATAATAATTTTCTAACTACAGAACATAAGATGATTACAAATAAAAGATGCGATTACAAGGAAAGAAATAAAAGAAACTCTAAATCTTCAAATATCATAACTCTTGATAGCATCTGCATTGATTGGAAACTTGAGATGAATGTCTATGTTCAACCACAACATGTGATCCAACAAATGCATCAATGTATTTTTCAAGTGAACTATTGAGTTCTCTTTTCGGATCTTCTAAGATGGACCCTAATTATGACTTCTTTGACACAGTCATCCTTTTCCAAATTTACTTCTGTTTCATCCAGATTCGACTTATTCTGATTCTTGAACTGTTTCAAATCTTTGACAAGGTGTTCGAATATCATCATCTCCTCGTCATGTTCATTCAGCTTGTGACATGACATGATATTGACAGGTTTAAAAAAATATTTTTACTGAAACCAAAAACAAAGACTGTTAGATAGAAAAATTAAAGCAAACAAAATAATTTTTGCAATAGAATAGGCTTTCATTGAAAACAAGGAAATACGAACTTTGTCTATGACCATAAGCCATTTTGCCTTTTTTAAAACATTACGAGGGAAATTAAAATATAATTAGGTAAAATAACACAAAAGGTGGGTTCCGGGCCTCATTCGAACTACCCCCGATTTTAGAAATAGCATAAGATTCATCTTTGTCTATCAAGATGGGCGAGAAATCAAGAGCGGAGTGGAGGTCCAATTAAGAACTTGCTCCATTGGCTTGGCGTATCGTATGCCTGGTGTCTCGATCATCTTTTTAGGTGCAACATCACGTTGTTTACAAAGATCCCCAATTCCTTCTCCAAGATCATCATCATTAGCATATTCCTCTACTAGAAAGGACTGGCGTAAATGAGGCAAAGACTTTTGTGGAACATGATTAATCCCCTTCTTGTTCTGATCCTCTCTTGACACTAAAGCAAAAGCTTGATGGGGTGTCATGCTCGTAAAATTGAGTTTCTCATTTATGCTCGGAGAAGCTACAATTTTCCGAAGGTTGTCAGCACCAGCCGGATCCATCACATTTACCATGCACCACTCATCCTCCGTCTCTATCATATTGATAGTGGCGCCTCCATAGTTCGGCAGAGGTTATTGTTGATGTTGGGTATAGTGGTCTCGGCGACTTTCTGGTCTATCAAGTCCTGGATCATGTGCTTTAAATTAATATAGTCTTCATTATCATGCCCAACACCGTTGGAATGATACGCACATCTTCGATCGGCTCGGTAAAATCTTGAGCTAGTATCGACTGGCTTAGGCTTGACTGGATGAATCATACCTACCACACTCAATCGCTCAAACAACTTCGTCCGACTTTCAATAAGAGGAGTAAACTTTCGAGCAGGTTTCTTGTCAAGACATGGACGAGGGGAATCATAACCGCCTTGCTGAAGAGGAGGCATTTGATGATAGTTTGGGGTGTTTTGACGGGGAGGTGCTTGAGACTTTGGGTCAATCATGTTAATAACGAATCCTCCACGATTCATCAGTGAATTACCATTGGCATCAGAATTGACAGCTTGAAGAGTGACAATTCTTTGATCAATTAAGTCTTAAATTTTATGCTTCAAGTTGATGCAATCCTCAGTGGTATGTCCAGCACCCCTTGAATGGTAAGCACAATAAATATCGGACCTGTAAAGTCTGGAATTGATATTTACATTTTTTGGATCAATTGTTTGTATCGGACCACCCGTTTTCAATCTCTCAAAGAGTTGGGTTCGACTTTCAACCAAAGGAGTAAAGACTCGAGAAGGTTTCTTCAAAAACACCCGACAAGAAAGATTGTAATTATTTCGTGAAGATGGAGGTACTTGGCGGTAATTGGGAGGATTTTGGCGAGTATGTGCTGGTGTTTGGAAATTTTGGTATTGTGAAGCTTGGTAGCTATGAGGGGCATTTGGGTAATTTGGCAATGCAGCTTGGTAACTTGATTACGCATTTGAGTAATTTGGCAATAGAGCATGGTAATTTGGATGATTTGGTGGTGGAGTTTGGTAACTTGGTTTGATGGGGTAAGGATTTTGTGGAGCTAAAGTGTAGGTATTGGATGGTAAAGACTTTCGAACGTTGATGATGGCATGTCTCTTTGATTTTTGGCTCGATTCAAATGAGATAGAGGAAACATCTTCCCTTTTCCTTCTTAATGGTCCCGAGGATTCATCTTAGGAGTCATTCAGATGATTTTTCCAGTCTTGAGACTATCTTCAATAGCTTCACCAATTTTTACTATCTCACTAAACTTTCCACCTAAAACAAGCAGCATCCTATTGTAGTACTCCGGCTCTTGATTGCGCACAAAGACTTCAATAATTTCTTTCTCAGTCATGGGAGGTCTAACCTTTGCAGCCTCTCTTCTCCAACGATAGGCATACTCTCAGTAGTTTTTGGTAGAATTCTGTTTGATTCTCTCTAAAGAGTGTCGATCAGGGATGAATTCTACATTGTAACCAAACCTTTCCATGAAGTCTTTAACCAAAGCGTTCCAACTTGGTCACTGCTTGATTTCTTTAGAAATAAACCATTCCAATGCTTCTCCTTTTAGACTTCGACTAAAGAGTCGCATCAACAAAGCCTCATCCTTACCAACTTCAATGAGTTGTTCACAATAAGCCCTCAAATGATTCTCAACTCCACTAAATGTATCAAACTTTGATACTTTAAAACCTTCTGGAAGCTCTAAATGTGGATGACACACAAATCTTCATAATTAAACCACACAATGTCTGGGGTGTACTGAACGTCCTTCATTGCTTTCATAACATCCTCTCTGATGCTTTGCTCAACCTTTCCACTTATGACCTTCCACTCCTTCTTTTTCTGTGTGGTAAAGGAATGGTACAATTCAAGCGATATTGGAAAATGAAATGCATTTTTTAGAGGTATTGGTTGAGTGATAGGTGGGTCTTGAGCAATTTTGGTAGGAATTTGATGACTGGGAGGAAAATTTTGGAGATTCTTGGTATTTTAATTTTGAGGAGTAGGTAACGTTTGGTGTGAGGAGCTAGCATGATATGGGTTAGGGGTGGTTAAGTCAATAATGAGAGGCTTTGGATCCGAAGTAGGAATATTGAGTGTAGGTCTTTCGTTGTCTGGAGTAGGAGTGTTGGCAATGATAGCCAGATTTGTCAAATCTCGGGTCTTATTCATTTCAGCCCTCATTTCAGCAATCTGTTGGAACAATTGTGCAATCAACTTGTTCTGCTCAGCAATGATGGGGTCATTCACAGTAATTTTATTCAAATAAGTATTCTCAACAGTTTCAACCATTTTCTCTTTGCCTTTTGACAAACATTGGTCGGAGAAGGAATCTTTGGGGTCTTTGGACCTTGTGAAGTATGGATGTTCAGCCATTTTTTCAACACATATCAATTTTGAGTACCTGACAAAGGAAAACAACTCAAAGGCAAATGTGTTAGTCTGTGTCCATAATAATTAATACAAAATATCACACACATTACAGTAAACACATAAGAATTGCTTCATTTGAAGATAAACTAGACCACATATATAGAGAAATGACTAAATAGAAAGGAATTTGTCTATTTGATTTGAGCCTGGTGAATCAGAAATGTAGACTTGAGTCGAGACAAGTCGATTGTATCTTTCATTGTCGTATTTCTGATATTTATTGAGATGTAACTCTAATTTTTTTTGTGAGAGTTGGAAAAGATAGAATTTCTCAAAAATGGGGACCGAGCCTTAAAAGGCTGCCTACGTATCTCACGAGGGAGAATTCATGTCCTACGTAGTTCGACCCACTTAAATCTCTTTTGATTTGAGATGACGAATTTCTTTCTGACATGAGACAGTAAGATTTGAAAAATAAAGTTCAAATTTTGTTGGGAAACTAAAGACTCGACGAGTATTTGGACGCACTTTTGATAGTGGCTCGATGTTTTATGCTTCGGAGTTTCTAGAAAAAATTTAAAAAGAGTAGGCTAGACCATCTCCAAATAAAGCAACATAATCACACAAACAAATATAACACATAAACAATTATCGCGCGTTTTAAACAAATATGTGACCCTTTTGTGCCAAGGGTAGGCCAAGCGATTTGAAGGATATATAATGTCATTTGAAACATTGCATTGCCTCGAAACCCAAATTTATACAAATTTTACGAATAAAACTGAAAGGGGATACATAATAGGGAAAAGGGATACAAATGATCAATACCACGCAGGGGTACAATCCTAAACTATGCTTCCATGGACTATCCTTCTTTTTTATTTCTTTTCATCTCCGAATGGCCACACTTTTGGATGAAATGGTAACTTTATGCTTCTTCGACTCGAACAAACTATTAAACTCCCAACCCCAAGAGACAATGTTTTGCCAAATGACATATACATCCTTCAAATTTAAACACATAAGCATGATCATCTTTTATTGACCAATGGGTCAAATCGACACAAGGTGGGCTTCTAATAGGCCCAACACGCCTTGGGTGTTGGTTCAACTTAGTTCAGAATGCGTTAAATTGGGGATTTAGTTTCGCTCTACGCTAGTTGACTAAGAGTGGCTTTTGAAAGACTGAAAACCCAAGTGGACAACTTAGGCTGGAATTCACGAAAACCATTGGACACATGATGTACCAATAAATTGCCAATCCTTTCGAAAAAGAGTTAAGTATAAAACGTCCAACTGCGATTATGCAGAAATCGTCCTTAATATACTATACATACATATTGGAAAATGCCATGAATGCAACAATTCATAAATTACAAGAATTGAAACAAGTAAGCAATTTAAACAAATAGCCGAATATGTTAATTTTAAGGTTAGAACCCACTCAAGTCCCCAGCAGAGTCGTCATTCTGTTTTATTTAAAAATAGACTAAGACTGGTTTTAGAGTCGCCACTTAATTTTAAAGTAAAATTAAGAAAACTATCATTTTCAAAAGACTAAAATAGAAATCTAATGAAAACTTAAAAGGGGTTCAGGGTTCTTATTAGCATTTCAGGAAGGGTTTGAAAGTACCCAAAATGCCCGCTAATATGTGGTTATCCGATAATTAACTATTTGGCTAATTTATTTTAAAGAAAAAGAAATAAGCATGCCTAAGAAAATTTACGAAAGAAAGAACTTAAGACTTGAGATTATTTTCAGGTAGAAAGAGAAATAGTATAAGAAATTACTTAAGTGACTAATTTCAACGTAATTGAAGTAAGAAAAGTAAACATTTATCCAAATTTTAGGAAAATATAAGTAGTCAAAACGGTAATCTTTTGGGGAATCGATTTCAGGAGAAAACCTTGAAACTAAATAAACACACTAGCATGCAAAATCAATTAAATAACAAAAGAGAGAAGATGATGTGGGCCCAAGTCTAGTTTCTGTCCGCATGGGCCGGTACTTGGGCCTAATTTTGATTTGGTTTTCTTAGACCAACACCATGTACCTGTCCTAAAAGACTAACAAATATTATCACAACAAATGGGCCTTTGACCCATTTATACCTATCCTAAAACTATCAAATAATACCAAAAATGAATGGACCTTTGACCCAAATACAATAGAATAAAATGTCGAGATCTTAGGAGGGCTTTTGGCCCTCTTTCTGCTGTATCACACTATATACAACATGTATACAACCTTTGATCTCACTCCGAACACTTGTATTTCAGCTTCTGAGAACCTATTCTTTGGTTTTTCAGCCTCGTATCCAACCTCTTGAGACCTGTTCTTCGATATTCACGGCTGTCCGACTCGATAAAGGAGGATTTGAGCTTTTACGACTCTCTCGAAATACAAGGGAAAGGCGATAAGAGTTTATAGTAAACTCGGAAAGATTTCACATGAAAAGACACATAAATAAGAGTTAGCATCTCATTATAGAATTGACGAAAAGTGATTATGAATTGACTAATATTAAACTCAAACTTAAGCAAATTCCAACAAAGTAGTGAATATAAGATGATCCAGCAAACATAGCCTTATCACATTACTCAATAGACACGAAAGCTAATGTAACCACACAATTAATAAATTCAAATTTCTTTCATGAAGCAAAAATAGGTGTAAAATATTTGAGGGTGAAAAGGTTATTAATCATTTACTTCATGGCCAACAATCAGCTTAAATTGAAAGCAACAAACCCATACATATGCAAAATTGATCTAAAACCTATGACAGTAAAAAAATTAGAGGAAATGAACCATTACAGAAGCTTAAACATTTCAACAAAAAATCAAACAATGCACATCCAAGATGGAGTGAGTCTGTTAGAAAAGTGAACCAATTATTGCAACAGTGAAGTAGTAGTATTCAATTGAGAAACTTGATTCAAAAACGTCGTTCGATACGCATTAGTGAGAATGCTCTGAACCCATGAATACGACTTAAGAACAGACACACAACATCGCTTCAAGACATGCTGGAAACAGACCCCTAAAACTAGCACAACCACAAAGAAAAAGCAACATAATAGCTTAATAAAACATACTAGAATGGAAGAAACATTCTCACTCCTATACTAAAGCAAACAGTCAACTAATTCCAAAACTTCCACGAAATAGAGGGAATTCGACCAGATTACAAGTTGGAATTTGATAAAAAATAGAGCTAATTCGAAATAATTATTATCAATACTAAGCAAATCGAAAACTATCCTGCCTACATTAGTTCATTTCAGTCTAAACGAGTAACTCGAGCAACAAGAGAACTGAGTGAAGATTTAAGACAAGATGAACAAGCAAGAAAAAAAATACCTTAAACATACATGAAAAAGAAAGCAAAAACAGCCCATGAAGTTAAACCAAAAAAAATGACTCATTATAAGACGCAATATACATAACGATCATGTCATTTGAACAAAAAGAAACCAGCCACTACAGCCCATCAAACAATAGCTGCGACAACATACAACCCCATATTAAATGGCTTCTAAAATTCTGCCTTATTTTTTATAAAAAAAAAAAAAAGGAAAAAACAACCTTATAGTAGCAAGATGAAAGAAACTCTAGATGCTAAGAGACCATGAGAAAAACACCACGAGTATTCAACGACATTTAAGCAGAGATAGAGAAATAACCTTAAGATAAACACAGAGAAGCAGCGAAGCTAGGCACAAACCGATGAAAAATAAAAATATGATACTCCCAGTAGACAGTGAAATCGCTAAAGAATCACAAATACGGCATATCATTATGTCAAGAACTTAATGACCAGCAGCAACAACACAAACTTCCAGAATATTGAAGAAAACACCATTTCATAATATAAAAGACGAGAAAATCATACAAACGAGGAGATGCTACCTTTTCGGAAGCAGCGAACGGAGACTCGAAGAGTTGGAGCAGAACTTCCACCACCACAATCACGAACACCAACAGCGAACCAGAGAACTAGATGGAATCTCATCCTCGAAAGAACTTGTGGCAAGCAAAATGGAAGAATAGAACTTGGACTAGAATTAGCTATCTCCTATTCTCCTCTGGTTTTCTTCACGTATTTCGTATATCCCTATTCTCACCTAAATTGTTCTCTTTGAATAAATTTAAAAATG
>JAJOOS010028774.1:0-11740 GCA_029582725.1 Solanum chiquidenum | reverse complement strand
AAGCTCAGCGACTAGTAAATCTTGTATTGTTGTATCGGGGATCATCTTCTCAACACATGCATAATACTCGGTCCACAGACTCTGTAGTAAAGTTCCCTCTTCTTGAGCTTTATAATACAATCCTGGGTTCAAAACATGGCCTGCAACATGCAAAGGCCGATGGAGTTGGTCTGACCACCTTGCATCAATAATTTCAAACACTTTCTCATATTGCTTCTTAATTCCACGAAAACCCCGTTCAATAGTTTCTTTGGCTCTATCCATTGCTTCATAAATATAGCCCATTGGTGGGTTTTTCTCCCCATCCACCAAATGAAACACTTTTGTCAAAGGGCCACAAATTGTGAGTGCTCGAACAACATCATCCCAAAAGTGGGCAGAAATAATAAGATTGGCAACTTCTTTCCCCAAAGTTTCCTTTGCAAATTTACTTGAAGTCCATTCGGTTGAGAGGACTAAAGTTCTCAAGTTTTTTCTTTGTATGTACATAGCTCTCAAAGTTAAGAAGGCCGTTGCAAATCTTGTCTTGGCCGGTTTGACCAAATTTCTTTCCTTGGTGAATTTTCTCATCAAGTTTAACAACAATGGCCTTTGACTAATGTAAGAATGGATTCTGATGGCCTTCTTAAAAACTGTTAAAGTAAGATTATAGTAATTAGTAGCTAATAAGTATTAAATATTGACTATAAAGAAAGTTAGAAGATAGGAGAGTGATATTACCGGAAGCATATGGCTTAACCTTGAATATGTCACCAAACATCAAGTTGATGCAATGAGCGGCACATGGAGTCCAATAAATGTGTGGGTACGCACCCATCATCATGCTTCCCGCTTTAACATTCTCACTAGCATTATCCGTGACAATTTGTACAATATTTTCTGGTCCAATTCTTTCAATAGTGGTTTCAAACAACTTGTACATTTTGGTGGAATCGGTAGATTTATTGCTAGCATCAACAGAACCAAGAAATACACTACCGATTGGAGAATTCATCAAAATATTGATGATCATTTTACCATTTTGTGCCGTCCATTTGTCCATCATAATGGAACATCCAAACTTTGTCCATTGCACTTTATGCTCATCAACAATTTTTTCCACTTTCTCCACCTCTTTTTTTAGGTGACTAACTCTAACTTCATGGAATGTAGGAGGCTTCATTCCGGGGCCACGTTGTCCTACTGTCTCAATAAATTTATCAAATGATTTGTGATTGACACAATTAAAAGGGAGCCCCGCATCATACATCCATATTGCGAAAGCACTTACCGCACGCTCTCTTAGAATTCTCTTTGTTTCATCAATTCCTCCTCCTTTTTCAAAGACTCCTTTTTGTGTTGATTTATGCGGAAAATAGAGATTCATAGGGCCTTTCGTCACATTCCGCGCGGTGGATGATGCACCTCCACTAGAAGATATCTTTGGAGTTATGGAAGGAGGCATCATTTCCGCATATTCATCCATATCATCAACATCATCAATATCAATATATTCTTCCGGCTGCCTCACTTGAAATTTAGGATTATTAGCGATTTTATTTTGCATATAAGCCTTTACTTCTTCTCTAATCGCCGACGGACAAGCTGTACATTGTTTAACATTCTTGAAACTACCCACTAAAATGTTGCTTGTGTCGAGTTATTCCACCATTAAAAGTACTCCCACAAAAGTTACAATTAACCGAATCTTTCGTTGCTCCTTGAGTACCATAATTCCATCCAATGTCTCTCTTTTTGCTAGCATCCGCCCTTGAATTCACTATTGTACCATACAACAGGTCCTATATTAATTACTATAGAAAAATTAATTTTTTTAAAAAAAATAATAGACAGCAATCACAGCACAGTGAAAGCAGTAGCATTCAACAACATTTTACAGTGAACAAAGAAAACAAAGGAAAAAAACAGAGCAGTGATATATGATTTAACATGACATGTAATTTAAATGATACCATTTTTATAAAATAAAAATAAAAATGTAAGATAAATTTTAAAAAAGAAAAATACAGTGTAGATCAAAACAAAAATTTGAATGTTTTTCTAAATTCCAAACGTAAATGAAATTTTCATACTTAAGTACTGATTTTCAAGTAAATTAAATTAAAATTTCAAAAACAAATAAATAATTCTAATAGTAGTTAAATGGGTCTTTTAACGTCATTGGTATTTTATCTTTGGTACCCCTAAAAATAGAGCAGTGAAGAAACAGAGTAAAAAAAAGAGCAGAGAAGGCAGCAAAGCAGTAGTATCAGAACTTCAGATTTCAGAACTAAGTGAACAGAAGAAAAGAAGAAAGTAAGAGAAAAAGAGGATTGAAGAGAAGAAACGAAGAAAAGAAGAGAAGAAAGAAAAGAGGCCATACCTTTCAATTCGCGAGGAAGAAAGTAAGAGAAGGAGAGTCGACTGAAGGAGAAGAAGAGAATCGCGAGGTTTAAGAGAGAGTCGCGATTGAGTCCCAAGTTTGGAAATATGAAAAAAAAACCTAATTTTGACTAATATTATTAAGTCCAAGACCTTTTTAAAATTTTAAAACTAAAAGGCGCCGCCATTCAGGTTGCCATTATGTCACCTCACGTCGCCTAATTGGTCTCGCCGCGCCTCACTGAGAAATGGCGTGACATACTCGCCTCACCTCACTTTTGCGCCTTTGGCGAATGGCGAGCGCCATTAAGAACACCGAGTGGAAGAGTACCCTTGACTCTTGAAATAAACCCAAATCAATTTTTCTCAAATTTGATCCAATTTTTTTTGGGATGATATAAATATATGTAAATTTATCTACAGTTTATTTGGGTTGATTGATTTGGCAAGAGTATGACATGAGTTTGAAAATTTGTTTGGAATCAACAATAATGAATTCGGTAAAAATGGCGGTGGCAGGATCGGTTTAGAGATGGTTATTGATGGAGAGATTTGGTTTATATTGCTATGGAGAAGAAAGAAAACAAATAAGAAAAATAAATAATTAAAAATACTTATATTTATTGAAAATATATTAGAAGTAAAGTTTTAGGAATAGTTTTTAATGCTCACTCTCTCAAAGAGAGTGAAATACACTCGCATTGCCAACTAAGCATCTAGGGAGGTAATAATTTCTATTTTAAATAGTGTAGGGGGTGATATGACCCCCATAAAATCAAAGTGTTTAGTTGAGAATCCGGATATACGTCGAGGGGGCATTTGGCCATTCTCTAAAAATAAACACAAATTATAACTAATTTTCAGCTAGATAATTTGAACATGTTTTTCTATTGTGTCACTCCCAACGACATGTGTTACATGTAACTTTAGACCTCTTAAATTTTAAATAAGCAAACCCCTTCCAGCATTCAAGTTGTGGTCTCCATACCTTTCTGTTAAAATCAGGTGGTAATAATTTAAACTCTGACACATAACTTTATATATCCCATGAGTTCTCACATGGGAGAGCTTCAACAATAATTGCATATGCATCTTCAAAAAATTTCTTGCTATAAGAGGTAGAGAATTAATTGGATTTATGTAGTCTTTGGTACCTAAGAACAACCATTGCATGTAAGCAAGACATCTCATCAAGCTGAAATCACCCACAACTACATTTTCTTCTTCTTATGCACACTATGTACCAATTAGGTCCATCAATAACAATATGCAAAATTTGTGTTGATGGTATTACCTAAAAATTAATTAGTTTTAAATATAAAAATATCCAGATGTTAAACATAATAAATAAATAATTCATATCTTAATGAAAACTCAATATTTTCTTGGAGCTTATGATCAAATTTATTTGACGGATCTGTTCTAGTTTTTACAGTCTCCTTATTGTGTTTCAAGATCCTGGTTTGAATTGTTATCCTCATAAATTCTAGAAGTGATACAATTGGGAGCCTCCTTGCTAACCTGTTAGTGTTATTTAAGTATTCCGCTATGTTTGAAGTCATCATTCATGTTCGTTTAACTTTTGAATGACCGTTGACCATTTACTATACCCAATATCGAATAAATAACCTCTTATCCTTGGTCGATCATATCTATTCTTACAATCAACTTCTCAAATTCTTGAAGTGTGTACGCCTTTGCCATGGCAAAAAAAAGCTTCTTCGAATCTTCCACATTTCTATGAAAATTCTTTAGAACATTGCAGCACAAATGCCAAATGCAAGCATAATGATCTAAACCAAGATATACTCTTGCAGTTCCCTTCCATATGCTTTCATTCCTATCAGACATAAGACACATTCTCTCTTTCTTCAAATGCGTCCTTAAATCTTTCAAAGAACCAGGTCCATGATGCATCATTTTCAAAATATACTATAGTATATGCGTAAGTATGTGACCTGTTTCAATACAAAAAAATATACTTAATTCATACGCATCAAAAACAATTTATATACCAAAATTATACTATCATTTAAACAACAAGATTTAAATCAAACCTCTTGGATCTATTGTGCTTGCAATTAGAATTGTTCCACCATATGCGTCTTCAAGTCTGCCTCGTCAACAACAACTACTGGCCTACAATACTCCCATCCCTTAATAGATGATTTCAACGCAACAAATGCATATAAAAATCTATCACCTTCTTTACTCTCAAAGCTTACAATAGAACTAGGATAGTTCTCCAAAATGTAGAAATAACCTAAAAGTTTTGCATATGATTCAACTGGGTCTTCACGCAATATTTTTATTGTTTTTTCCTTAGTTCACCACCATGACTACTTGTATGTCAACAAAACAACATGTTGAACATGTGATTTCAACATATCTTTGGCAATATCCTTAGGGGTGTATATTGTCTTTGGATCGACAAACTTATCCAATATAATAACAACTTCTATGTCAATTATTCCTTGACGCCTTGCATAAACTCTGTCCCTCACCAAACATGTGTGATTCCCACAAAATTTATGGATCTTGAAAAGTCCAGATTGATTCAAATTTCAAACTCGACGAATTCATTATCCATGAACAGTTTTCGTATGGACACTTTAGGTAATAACTGTTTTATAATCAAACAAATATTATGTCAAATATTTGTATACCAATTTTATACACATAAGATACTCAAAAAACAAATAAACAATTAAATTCTTACCAAGGAGAACTGGAGCGTATTATAAGAAATCAAATTTTTTGGACTACTGCAAAGTGTCACATCATCTCCATAAGCGTACTCTTTTTCTTTTTGTAAATTTGTTTCACAATAATCAACATATTTATAGTGTCATTGATTATATCAGATCTTTCATCATCCAATTCATCAACATCTTCACCATCATTCGTTACGACTAAACAGACTGTATTATTCGAGCATAAATCAATATTTGTTCGTGACGTTCCAAGAAAAAAAATTCGTCGCTCCACCGTAACACCATATTTTGGATTATCCATAGCCTGATTCTTCAATGTTAAGCACAATGAATATTTGATAAAGAAATCAACACTTACTTTATTTTGATCCAAGAACACTCGTACACCCACATCATTATGTATATGAGTTGCTTGACATCGTTCACTAATAATGTACTTAATCTCAAGTTCATCAACAGTAGCGTCTACTCCTAGTTGCAAAGTTATCGCATTAACTAGACCATTATATAGGCTAGTAGAATCATATATAATTCTCTCCATCTAGAAATCAACATACTTTCGTGTTCCATCATAAATTTGTTGTCATGGAATCACAGGATACCAAAGTAGAAACAACTTTTATACACATTTTATACCAAATTCATGCAAATGAGTATACATTTTATAAAATGTGTATAAAAGTTATTTCTACTTTGGTATCATGTAATTTCATGACAATAAATTTATGATAGAACATGAAAGTCTATTGATTTCCTGATGGAGGAAATTATATATGTTTCTACCACCCTATGTAATAGTCTAGTTAATGCGACAACTTTGCAACTAAGAGTAGACACTACTGTTGATGAACTTGAGATTAAGTACATTGTTAGCGAACGCTGCCCACCATTTTGTATACATAATGATGTGGGTGTACAAGTGTTCTTGGATCAGAAGAAAGTAACCGTTGATTTCTTTATCAAATATCCATGGTGTATAACATTGAAGAATCAGGCTACGGATAATCTAGAATCTGTTGTTATGGTGGAGTGACCAATTTTTTTTGTTGGAACTACACGAACAAATATTGATTTAAGCTTGAATAATTCAGTACGTTTGGTTGGAATGAATGTTGATGAATGATCTGGTATAATCAGCAACACTGTAAACGTGTTGATTGTTGTGAAACAAATTTACAAAAAATAAGAGTACACTTATGGAGTTGATGCGACACTTTGCAGTATTCCAAAATTTTTGAGTCCTTCTAATACATTCCAGTTCTTCTTGGTAAGAATTTAATTATTTATCTGTTTTTTGAGTATCTTATGTGTATAAAATTGGTATACAAATATTTGACAATCTTTGTTTGATTATAAAACAACTATTACCTAAAGTATCCTTCCAAAAATTGTTCATGGCTAATGAATTTGTCGAGTTTGAAATTTAAATCAATCTGGACTTTTCAAGATCCTTGCTTTTTCTGGTTCTAGATGTCTTTAGGGAAGGCTTGAATTTTCTTGGCCCTCGAAACCATAACTTTGTCCAATAACAAAAGGGAACTTCATCAATGACACCTTTTATAAGTTGGTAAAACGCCAAAACAAGTAAGAGCAGCTTCCAGGGAAAAAAAGACTTCCCTTGGTCATTTATATGAGTCAACTCCTTAGCCGAGGGTATAACTTCATCATAAAAGGACCCATGAACAAGAAGACCTCCAATGGTTCTCTCTCTCTCACTCTCTCTCTCTCTCTATATATATATAAACTCTCCAGTGAAAGTAGAGACCGTGCTGGTGGATGGACACCAATTCTCGCTGGAGAACATTCTCATTATGGTCATATGTGAATATCAAAGCAAAGATAGCTGAAGAAAATAATTGCTAGAACACAATTAAGAGTTGCAAGCTTTTCTTATTATTATTCGAAGTAACCAGATTACCTATTTATACACAAAGTATTAGTAGTTTTCTACTATATCCCAACTTCCTCTATATCCCAACTATTATGTAGTTGTATTCCTAAACAACATCAATTATGTAGAGGTGCTCCTATAGTCTTATACATTCTATACAGGTCTACGGTATACATTCTAGTTTTGTTCATGTTGTTTATCACTCCCCCGCAAGCTGGTGGTGGGATTCTATACAACTCCCACTACAAGAAAACTGTGAATTACTTGGGGATTTTTCTGGGGATTAGTATGAAAATTTGCAGAAAAATAAGTTTCCAACAGATTTTCATACTAATCCTCAGAAAAATCCCCATGTAATTCACATTTTTCCTGTAGTGGATCCAAGCCTGGACCTTAAGACATGAAACTGATGTTTAGGCAACGGTAATTTGGTGAATATATCCACAATCTGTTGCAATGAAGGTATGAACCTTGTCACCATAGCACCTTGGACAACTTTTTCTCGCACTAAATGATAATCAAGCTCGGCATGCTTCGTGTGAGCATGCATTACCGGATTAACTGTAAGGTGAAGGGCACTAATATTGTCTGTGAACAACAAAGGAGGATGAGACAACGAGATCCCAATATCCTTCAAAATGTACGTCACCCATGTGAGGTCAGCAGCTAAAGATGCTAACAAATGATACTCAACCTCTATGCTAGATTAAGCAACTGTAATTTGTTTCTTTGAAGACCAACTAATGTAATTGGAGCCAAGAAAAACACAAACGCCTGTGGTGGATTTCTGAGAGATGGGGAAACCACCCTAGTCAGCGCCGGAGAACAAGTTGAGATAAGATTGGGAGGAACTGCATAGACCGAAAAAGGGAGTGCCAACAATATAATGAATAACTCGTTTCATGCCAGACCAGTGAACTTCAGCCGGGCAATGCATAAACTGGCACAGAAGATATTTAAAGCACGGGATATCTCAGGTCGAATGAGAGTAAGATATAGCAAAGCACCCATAATGTTTCTATATTTAGTAGCATCGACCATAGAACCTGTGGACTCATGGAGATTATGCTTGAGAGATAGTGGAATATGAATAGGTCAGGCATCTTGCATCTTTGTGCAATGGAGAATATCAGAGATATACTTATGCTGGCTAAGGAATAGTCCAGCCTTGGTGCGATGGACCTCAAGACCAAGAAAATAATGGAGAGCTCCTAGATCCTTCATTGCAAAATGTGATTGAAGCTCGCGAGTAAATTGTCGAAGAAGTACAGGATTGCTGCCAGTTAACACTATATCATCAACATAAAGTAGTAGCAACATAGTTTCTTGAGAAGAATGTAGGATGAATAGAGACGGATCAGATTTGCTACAAGTGAAACCGAGATGAAACAGGTAAGAGATAAACTTTTGGAACCAAGCTCTGGGTGCTTGCTTGAGAACATATAAAGCTTCCTTAAGTAGGTATACATGATTCGGATGGACCGGATCAACAAAACCCGGAGGTTACTCCATGAAATTAGTTTCCTTGAGATCGCCATGTATAAAAAGCATTCTTGACGTCCAATTAATCTCCCAATGTAGGGTGGTTACAATGCAATGTGAATGGTTGTAGCTTTGACGATGGGACTAAAAGGGTCATCAAAGTCGATACCAGCAATTTGATTGTAACCTTATGAGAAGAGCCTTAAAGCGCTCCACTTACCCATTCGGCTTTAGTTTTGTTTTGTACACCCATCTAAAGCCAATAATGTTCATATGAGGTTGCCGAGGTACCAATATCCATGTGCCACTAGATTTCAGGGCTGCGAGCTCTTCATGCATAGAAGTCAACCAATGTGTCTTAGAAAGAGTGGATGTAATTGATTTCGGTTTAGTGACATCAGGATGTAAGGAAGTTGTGTAACTGAGGAATTGAAAGGTAGGATTAGGCAAAGTTTGCGTTTTTTGCTCGGGTGAGAATTAGGTGAGTATTTTCTATTTGCATATCTGGCGAAGTAGGAGCAATGGGCTCAATAGGATCGACTTCAGGCAAAGGTACAACACCAGGTAAAGAGGGAAGTTCCACAAAGAGGTCATTACCTAGAACATTGGACAAGGGAGGACTTGATGTGTTGTTGTTGCCAACTTGCATTGATGAATTGTTGTTGCTAGCTTGCATTGATGAACTGTTGCTGCTAGATTGCATTGTAAAAGTGCTGCTTCCATGAGGAGAATTAAGGGCTTCAATATTTGGTGAGTTCAAAGAATCATTTAATTCAAGAAGCAGGTTGTTCCATCGAAGGCATGCGTACATGAGATGTTCTGAGAGCTGGTGCAATATAATATATATAAAGATAAAGATGAGAAGGTCAAAAGATGATTTTTATTAAGTCTAGCAGCAAGATATTATATACATAATCTTCAACCAACTGATGCTAAAGTGCAGGCCACCACCTGCACATGATCTACAACTAACTAATGCTAGATAATAGGATCTACAACTAATCCTTAATGTGCTCCACACAGTAGGAGACTTATTCAAACTAGTAACAGGTAAATAAAATAAATATTATGAGTTACTGCAACCAACAGATATAGTTACTATAACCAACAGATATAGTTAGTACACCCCCTCAAGTTAGGCAAGGTGCAATAATGCCTAACTTGGAACGGCACATAGTAAATGCTGATTTAGGCAGTGACTTGGTGAATGTATTAGCAAGTTGATCACAAACATGAGTATGAGTAACATGAACTCGATGATCTTGAACCTGGTCACGTGCATATGCAAAGTCAACAACAATATGTTTCATACGGGTATGAAACACTGGGTTGTGAGATAAATAAGTCACTCCAACATTGTCACAGTATATTGTTGGCATCTTCGAAATGGTGACATGTAACTCATGAAGTAAGTGTCTCACCCAAGTGTGCTCTGTAAGTGCATTGGCGACGGATTTGTACTCTGCCTCGGTGGATAAGCGAGCTAATGCTTGTTGTTTTTTTATTATGAGCAACTGATTGGATTTGGTCCAAAGAAAGAATGTAACCTGATGTAGAGATTCAGTAATTTGGATCAGCCCAGTTCGCATCAGCAGACATCTACAAATTAGAGTCAGAGATGTGAATGATGCGAAGTCCTGAACTTGCAGTTTCTTTGAGATACCAGAGTACTCTTTTAACTGCTTTCTAATGTTCATTAGTCAGGACATGCATAAATTAGGAAAATTTATTGACTGCTTAAGATATGTCAGGCCGTGTGAGGGATAAATACTGCAATTTACCAAAGCTACGTGGAGCTATGTGTAGCCTAGGGATTCACCCGAACCCCCTTCGTCGAAAAATTACTTGTATATTAAAGGTCAAATTCTTGTTTTATGTGTATAATTATTAAAATGAACGCCCTCAACACTATAGAGAAGGAAGGAACAGTTGTTAAGGGGCTACATTGAGAGCTGGGAAGGTCCAAGTTCAATTCCCATTTCGTGCAACAATTTTTACGTTCTTTTTTGGCTTTGAAAAAGTCTGAGATGGGCTCAGATTCCAACCCAATGAGGCGTTTTCATTGGGTTGACTTTTTTATTTATTTTTCTCTTTATGCTATTTCTTTTTTTCAATTTGTCTTTATTTAAATTTATTAGCCATATTTTTTGTAATTTTGCCTTTTAGTCTTTTATTCTTCTTTATCTTATATTATATTTCTCATTTTGTTTTTATATAGCTCTATTTCCATATACTAACTTGAAAAAAGATGAATAGTTATTAAATTTTTTAAATTTTAAATTGAAATAAAAAAAATATTTATACAAAATAAAGTAAATGAAATTAATCGGACAGAAAATTTTATAATTTTAAAAGTTGTTAATATTATTTTAACAAAATCTATTTGATTGAATTTTCTTTCTTTATTTTCATAGTATTTCTTTCCTATAGTTTTTTCAATTTTTTCGAAAGATATGAAAACTAAACTAATATTATTTGATTATTTTTTGTTTTCTTTTTATAGATGACTAACCTAGTAAATTGAATTAAATGAACTAAAAAAATGATGCACCATTAATTTATCTTCTCAATATGCATTATAATATTAGTAACTCAATCCTTACCCGTTTTAAAAAATCTTAGTGGTTTTTATAGTAGCATATGATTGAAAGGACACTATTTCAGAATTAAAAAAAATATATATATATAGTAGAACACTGCAAAACTAAAAAAAAAACACAAGAATTTTAAAAATACTCAATGGAGCAGGATAAAAGTAGGAAGAACATAAACGCGGCATGACAAGACAAGTTAAATTTAGCGGGTTAAGATTATTAATTTTCGTCTCGCTACATTTTTCATCTTATAATTTTTACTTGTTCACTACTTTATACTTCGAACCCCCTTCATGGAGATCCTAGATCCGCCACTGGGTACGCCGATTGCGCGTCACATCAGTATATGGCGAACCGTCAACTACTCGAAGTGGTACACTGGAACACATAGGAGTAGAAACACCATTGCAATTTTCCATATCCAATTCCGAAAGAATTTCCAGAATGTATTTTAATTGAGAAAGAATGAGACCATCTGGTATTTGCTTAACGTTAATACCTAAGAAGTAGTTCAGATAGCCAAGATCTTTCAACGAAAATCCAGCTGCCAAGGAATTGATGAGAAATTTTATCACTTATGGATGTTTGCCCGTGATTATGATGTCGTCAACATAGACAAGAACACAAATAGTTACAGCCTTATGCTTCCTTACAAATAGTGAGGTGTCAGATTTTGTTCTGACAAACCCCATTTTCAG
>JAJOOS010028772.1:0-13483 GCA_029582725.1 Solanum chiquidenum | reverse complement strand
TATATATATATATATTACTTTACATTTTGAGACTTTTAAAGCTACTGAAATTTTATAAAATATATGTTAAGTGTGTTAAGATTGAAGGAAAGGTTGCGAAAGAAAATATGAGAAGAAAGATCGAGAGTTTTTTACTGAAACAAACTAGAGTATGTGTAGCCTTACACAACTCAGGTGAAATCTATGTTTTCTAAGTCCAACAAATTCTAATGACTCAAACAACTTAACAGATAAGAATCCCATAACAATAGAAATTTTATTAACCAAATACTAAAGCTAAATAGTTAAAAGACACTAGACAGTAAAAGACTCCTAATAATTCCTCCCTTAAACTGAATATATGAGCATAAGTTTACATTAGACTTGAACCAAACTTCTAACAGTTCACGCAACTTCAGGAAAGCATCCAACTTGAGAGCTTTAGTCATCACATCAGCCAATTGTTCATGTGTAGCACAATAAACAAGTTCCATAGTGTTCGCTTTTGTTAGTTCTGGCAAGGAAGTGAAAACGTACATCGATGTGCTTGCTACGACCATGCATAATTGGATCCTTCAAAAGCTTAATTGTAGAACTATTATCACAATGAATAGTAGATGTCTTGCCTTGATTAGGATCAAGTTTTTCCAAAACTCTCTTTAACCAAACTGCTTAACATGCATAAGAGGAAGTTGGCATGTATATGAGGCAGCAATAATAAACGCTTCCTCTGTAGTAGATAAACTCACTGATTGTTTTTTGAAGACCAATATACTACCCTCGATCTCAATAAAAACTCATAGCCTGATGTGCTCTTCATGTCTCCTATGTCTCCAGCATAATCACTGTCTCTTTAATGTAACAAGTTCATCATCTCCTCCCTTTTTATAAAAGATCCCAAACTTAGTTGTCACATTTAGGTACTTCAACACCCTTTGTGCCGCATGTAAATGAAACTTAGTAGGATTCTCCATATATCGACTAATAAGGCTCACCAGAAACATCATATCTGGACGAGTTGATGTTAGATACATGAGGCTGCCCACAATCTGCTTATAGTAAGTTTTATCCGCCTTGATTTCACCCTCATCCTATTTGAGCTTAAAGCATGGAACAATTGGATTATGGACAAAATCGCTTTTATCCATCCCAAACTTTTGCAGTATCTCCAATGCATACTTTTTCTGACCGATAAAAATTGCATCTGATCTTTGAGAAATATGTAGCCCAAGAAAATATCTCATCCTTCCAAGGTCTGTCATGTAAAATTCATCATTTATAGAACTTTTAAATTTTGCAAACAATAATTCATCATTGCCAGTAAAAATGAGATCATTAATATATAAACTTACATTTGATATATTATCATTTATCTTTGTCTTGATGAACAACGTATGCTCATAGTCACATTTTTCAAACCCTTGCTTCATGAAGTAGGCCTTTATGTGACTGTACCAAGCTCATGGCGCTTTCTTAAGCCCATAAAGTACATTCTTTAGCTTATACACCTTCTGCTCATTCCCCTTCTAAACATAACCACAAGGTTGTTCCACAAAAAAAAATCATGTAGCTCCCCATGTAAAAATGCAAACTTTACATCTACCTAGTACAAAGGCCATCCTCTTGGTGCTGCAAGTGCAATCACCAATCGAATTGTCTCCATACGCGCCACATGTGAAAATATTTGTGTGTAGTCAATCTCATGTTGTTGGGCGTACCCCTTCACTACAAGACTAGTCTTATATTTACTTACTTCTCCATTTTCATCAAATTTAGTCTTATAAACCCATTTAACTCCAATCTTTTTTCGTCCTTAGAGACGAATTTATCAATTCCCAAGTGTCATTTCTTTCTATTGCTTCTATTTTTGCATCCATGGCATTATCGACATACGCCATCAACAACATCTCTTCTTTAGTTTCTGCATAATTTGCCTCTTTTTCCTTTTGTGGACATTCCCATTGAAAATGCCCAAGTTTGCGATAGTTTTTAAACTCTACTTTAGCCTTGTCAAATTTGCCTCTACCCCTTCCATGGCCTCCTTTTCCAAAGCATCGACCCCTACCACCAGATAGTCCTCCATGTAAAAATTTTAAGGCTTGTTCATCCTCAATTAAAGGGATCATTCGTTGTTCATGCACAAGTAGGCTTCTTTGAAGTTCATCAATGGTCAACATGCTCGTATCCTTGGACTCCTCAATGGAACATACAACATAATTAAACGTGGCAGTTATGGATCTCAAGATCTTTTCCACAACTCCTATATCTCTGTTGTCCTCACCATTTTCTTTTAACTTATTAGCTATGGTGAGAGTTCGAGCAAAAGACTCATTCACTGTTTCCCCGCCATCATGTGAAGAGTTTTAAACTCTTTGCTAAGAGATTGTAATTGTACACGCTTAACTCGTGTATTACCCTCATCTTTCTACTTCATAGAGTCCCATATATCCTTTGATGTACTTTTTTTAAAAATCGTCACTAGGATTGGACGATCTAATGCCTCAAACAGATAGTTCTTTGCTCTCAAGTCTTTCAACTTCTGATCATCAACACTCTTTCGTTGTGCATCCGGCATACCTTCTGCTGCTGCATGAATCACATTCTCCTAAGGCCCCAGTATTCCTTTGAAAGTAGAAAATTCTCCAAGAGCATAGCCCAATCATCATAGTACCCATCAAACTTTTGTACTGCTGGTTGGACAAAGGTACTCTCTGATGTCATGTTGGAACTGTGAGAAAAGTACCTCGAAGACTGTTGCTTCTAACTCTGTAACGGGGCACTAATACCAAATGTTATGAATAAGGAAAGAATACGAAAGAGAATATGAGAAGAAAGATTGATAGTTTTTTAATTGAAACAAACTAGGGTATATGTAGCCTTACACAACTAATTCAGGTTAAATCTAAGTTTCATGAGTCCAACAATCTCTAATGATCCAGACAACTTAACAAATAAAAATTTCATAACAATAGGAATTTTATTAACCGAATACTAAAGCTAACCAATAAAAAGACACTAAACAGTAAAACACTCCTAACAAAGTGATACTATTTATACTTTTTCATAAGAAACATCTTAAAAGAAGAAAAAAATCTCAAGAATTTTTTTTTCTTTTGTGGACATACACGTTTAATGATTTTTTAAATTATGTGTGACTAAGATAATATTTTTAAATAATAAACTTTCAAGTTAATTCACACGTTAGTTCATATATTTTGTTTATTTAAAGCAAGTACTTCTATGAGGTAAGAACTTTCAAATTTTTATTTTACAAATCAAAAGAAAACTAAATAATTTCAAAAGTACAATAAAAAACTATTGACATATTTAATTAGAACTAGTATATATATATTTAATATGTTAAGGATATTTTTAATCTAATAGTTAGAAGGATGGGTAAATTTGAGTCATTTCTAATAGGTTAAGGATAATTTTATCCAATATGTGAAAGGAAGGAAAACTTTCATCTAATCGATGGAAAAATGTTATTTTAAAAAATAAATAAATATATTCAGGGCATTTTTTTAAAAAAAATTTCCATTTAAAATATAAGGGATAAGGTACAAGTACCACCCTAGACTATGACCGAAATCGCAGAGACACACTTTAACTAAACTAAGGTCCTATTACCCTCCTCAAACTCATTTTTTTGGTAATTTTGTACACCTTTTTGATTTACATGGTATTCAAATATCTCTCACGCGCCTCAACTGTGTGGATTTGACTCCTCTCCATTTTTCCTAGTTCTTATTTGGGTGAGAGACACATGTCATAACTTTAAATCAATGGTTGAGATTGAATAAAATAAAAATAAGTCTTAACCATGATTAAGTTAACAAATAGTTTATATATTTACTCCCAAAATATAAGACAATCCCATAATTCTAGCTACTATTTTTTTTTCTTTTTTTCCTTTTTAAATCAGCTCAATCAGAGAACTTGAAGGCAATATTATATTTTCAATTATTCTTTATTATAGTAATATTTATTTTTTAAAAATATTTTGATATTTAATTGTTAAATTATTTACAATATGTGTGTTTGCAACAAATTTTAAAGTGGCAAAAAATAAATTACAATCACAAAAAAAAATGAAGAAACATAATTTATTCATCAAGATTGCTGGTACAATTCTGTTGATCCCTTGATTCTTCTATAATAAAATATTTATCCATAATTCGAGATCCATTGATTCTTCTATCATAAGATATTTATCCATAATTCGAGCACCGTTTGTGGCGTATTTCTCAACTTAGGATGATTTGAAATTGTTTTACATAATTTGAGGGTTGTTAGTGGCGTATTTCTCAAACTAGGATGATTTGGACTTGATCTACATAATTCTAGGGCCGTTAGTGGCGTATTTCTCGAATTAAGATGATTTGGATTTGATCTCTTTATGAATATTTCATGAGTTTGTGGAATATTTGAGATATTCAAATAGTTTATATATTTACTCCCAAAATATAAGACAATCCCATAATTATAGCTACTAATTTTTTTTCTTTTTTTCCATTTTAAATCAGCCCAATCAGAGAACTTGAAGGCTCAAGATTATATTTTCAATTATTCTTTATTATATTAATATTTATTTTTAAAAAATATTTCAATATTTAATTGTTACATTATTGACACTGTGTGTTTGCAACAAATTTTAAAGTGACAGAAAATAAATTACAATCACAGTAAAAATATGAAGAAACATAATTTTATTCATCAAGATTGCAGGTACAATTCTATTGATCCCTTGATTCTTCTATCATAAGATATTTATCCATATTTCGAGCACCGTTTGTGGCGTATTTCTCGACTTAGGATGATTTGAACTTGATCTACATAATTTGAGGGCTGTTAGTGGCGTATTTTTAAAACTAGGATGATTTGGACTTGATCTACATAATTCAAGGGCCGTTAGTGGCGTATTTCTCGAATTAAGATAATTTGAATTTGATATCTTTATGAATATTTCATGAGTTTGTGGAATATTTGAGATATTCGAGATCTCTCTATGGAATTTTCGAGATCTTGATCTTTATAAATACCCAAGAGTTTATGAGATATTTTGAGATATTTGAGTTGTCTTTTCAAGGAAATATAGTACTATTTATATAGGCATGAACTGGGGTTTAGGGCTGAGTAGCCTTCGAGAGTTAACTCAAATTAAACACGTCTTGTAGAGTCCTATAAATTTTCATTGTCTACAATGTACCCGTCTAAAAAAAAAAAGTTACACTATATTCTAGTAGTATATTTTTTAAAAGTAGGAGAATCCAAAATCTTCACTTCAAAGATTGCAATTATTGTCCGAAGCATTCAAATAGATTAGAAAAAAATTGGGATGCAAAAAGTGGGGAAAAAATAAAGGCAAGTAAGAAGTTTTTAAAATATGTTTAGGAAATATATTATGTACGACTACAATGGTGGGGTTAAAAAAATATACAAAATAAATAAAAGAAACTAATTAATTATCTTAATAATGATTAATATTTATCTTAAATTTACTAAATCTCAATTGTTGATTTAAAGTTATGATATGTATCTCTCATCCAAATAAAAACATGAAAAAAATAGAGAAAAAGAAAATTGGAGACAAGTTAAATCCTTGAGATGTGTATAGTCTTTTAAATTTTGTAATTTTAAATTATTATTGAAATTAAAAAAGCTATGAAATATAAAAATGAACATTCTTTTTTAAATAAACTTAATAGAAAAGTAATTAACGTAAATTAAAACCAATGAATCGATAATATACATGTATTATGTAGTACTAATATAGAAGTTACCAAAGAAGTGGTCCCAGTTTAAACAAAAGCCACTAAATTGTTCCTTATGTACTGTACGTCTGCTTGATGAGGCCCCTCAATTCAGTCATTTTTCTTCTATTTTTGGCAACACTACGTGCTTAAGGGTGTGTTGGGTAGAAAATAAATTGTTTTTGATCAAAAATATTTTTTTGGAAAATAAGTGGATTTATGATTTATTTTCTCATGTTTAGTTAAAACATATTTTTCAAAAAATATTTATTAGTGTTTGATTTGTGAATGAAAAGTATTTTAAATATTTTTTGTCTTGAAATCAACTTCGATAATCGAATTGGACATGACCCCGACACGCGAGCTAGGACACAACTCTCACAACAGATCTAAAATCCCACCCTAAGATCTGACTCATGACCTGACCTCGACTTTCTATCCAAGACTTGACAATTGAATTGAGACCAGATATCCGTCCCAAGACTTGACTCCGACACCCAAACTTGAACACAACCCATCAATTCGGATTTCGACTTCGACACTCGAATCGATACACGAATCTCAAACAAGAAATAAAGAGACACTAAAAAGTTATCCCATGACTATTTTCTTTTATCCATCATACCAAACGACCCCTTAGGTTGTGTTTGGTAGGATGGAAAATAATTTTCGGAAAATGCTTTTTAAATATCTCGTGTTTGGTTGACTTAAATGTTTTGAAAAATATTTTCCAAATCAACTTATGTTCCTTAAATTTTAGAAAAATGACTTCACTTCAAAAATTAACAAAAACATTTTTCAAAACTCTTCTCCAACCTCAAATTAATTTTTTTTCTTACTTCACACAGTACCCTGACCCTCCCCATTAAAAAAAACATTAAATATTTCTTTTTATTAAAAAAATAATTTATTTTATCCCTACCCTCAGGCTCCCTACCCCCAAAACCAGCCCATCCCCCAACCAAAAAAAATTAACAATTTAAAATTTTATTTTTAAAAAACAATTTAAATTTTAAAATTTCGAACTTTTTCTAACCTGCTAAACCCCTGACTAACCCTACCCCCATTTCTCATAAAATTATTTAAAAGTTTGTTTTTGAAAATTTTCATTTTCTTTAACTCACACATACCCCAAAATCTCCTACCTCCCTCCCCCACCCTCCTACTAACCCCCACCCCTCGCCCCCAAAAAATAATTTAAAGTTTGTTGTTAAAAAAGAATTCAATTTTATTTTTTACCCTGCCCCACCCTCTACCCCCTACCACACTCTACCCCGGCCCTTATGAAAAATAATTTTAAATTTTATTTTTAAAAAATACATTTCAAATTTAAAACATTATAATTTTTTACTCTACCCCACTCTGACCTCTCTACCAGCCCCGTCCCAAAAAAATTTAATACATTCGAGTACAGTGTCTTCTACGACAAGTGTTTGGTGATTTGATTAAATTAATATATTCAAATTTCTAGGATTGCCCAACAAAAAAAGAAGAGAAAATAAGAAGCCAAAGAGTGCGGAAAGGGAATTGAGATGATATAACAAAGTAAAATAGACAACGACACCAAGACTATTTTGGCGTATGCCAAAGGCTATTCCTACAATATAAAGCACCATTTTAATGTTCACACAAATTGAAATTTCTTCTTAGCTAATAGTAGCCATTGTAAGGAGTGTTTTGTAAGTAACAAATTATCAACAAAGAGAACTTGTTTCTAAGAAAGTTACGTTGTTGCTTTAGTTCTTTAAGTTATGAGGTTAATCCTTGTGTTCGAGAATTGTAACCTATTTATTTTACAAAAAGTTTTATAAAATAATTAAGTTGTACCTAAGATGGATGCACCATCTGAAGTTTCAATAAGTCCATTAACCAAAAACCTATTATTACTAAAAAAATACAATTAACCACAAAACCACCATTAGTGAAAAATTCCATGGTGGAACGGAAAAATACAGGATTTCCTAGTTGGGTTTGTCTTTTTCGTTGGGTTGGGTCACGATGAGTTGATCCTTTTGAATTGGGTCAAAATCGTATGTGGGCCAATAACAAAGTACATGAATTAAAATTTTATGAAATGTCATATAATTGCGGTGTTAATGGACCTACAAATTTAAGATTAATATAGCGTTAGGAATATTTTTTTTTATCTATTTTTGAATTATTTCTAATACTTCAAGAAAATTTTGACCCTTTTTCCATTTACCAAAGTCAAATCAAACATCAACTTATTTAATTGGTTAGATTTGATTTTTTTTATTTGGATCAATTTTTTACCAAACCCTGAACAACACATAAATGTATCATACTATATATTTTCTGGATTCGATACCTACTAATGGGTTCTGCATACTACAAGTTAGGCACTCAATATTTTTGGCCAGAAATGGGCAGTAAATATATATATCAATGGAAAAATTATGTGTGGGGGGACCCAAGACCCTTATACATCAAAATGAGCTGTAGCAGTGCATGCATATTGAAGAAAGATGTGTTAGTGCAATTGTGGTCCATGCAGGAACAAGAGGCTAAATGCCATTGTGGTCCATGAATAGAAAGTCCTACTTTTGTAGGCAGAAGAGAACAAATATCCCTTCCCTACCAATTTGCATTATGTGATGCAATTTAAATGCCACACTAGTACGTACCAGGAAAGCATTCAGGCCACCATTTAGAATACCAGGGGGAAATCTATGTTGAGAGTCAGATTATTAATAGAAAATCAAATTATATATTGTGTGATACATATAATGAGGTTATACTAATTAACTATGTTAGACTACCATGTGAAATAGAGGGGATTCAACATGACTTAATATTTTGTTTGGTTACTTTTCAGCTATCGCTAAAAGTTATCGGAAGTTTACACAAAGTCATATATATGCGGCAGAAAGAAGCTTTTCTTAATTATATCGTATTGTAGATGAAAATTACACAGTTTTCTGGATAAGATTGAAATTAAATAGACAACTGGCAAGCAGCTTCCTGAAAAGCCTTGCAATAGCTTCCTTTGACAAACAAGCAGACAACTTCAAGTAGCTCATGTGCCATGGATTTATGGCATTTTTTATGCTTAACTCTTAGGTTTGTGTAAGTTCTCTAGTGCGTTTTAGTAGATTTGATGTGTGTTGTAGTTATTTGGCAGGAAAAATAGGATTTGGTGGCAATGTGGTGAAAAACTGATGGAACAAACAAATATTGGCCATCTACCAGTCACTCTACGAACCGTGGTTTGATCCACGGGCCTAAGATGGCAATCGTAGTTGATATTCAGAAACTTTGAAAAAGCCCCGAAGTTAAGGAGTTAACAGTACGACACTTCTATGATCCGTAGAATGAGTTTGTGGTTCAATTCAGAGAAGGGTCATTAAAACCTGATTTTTCCAAGGAAGGTGTATGGTTTAATAATTTCCATGGACTGTAGTTCGTGCCCGTGGAAAAATTCATGAGACTATGCAATGTCTGCCATCTATGAAAGGAGTCTACGAGCCGTAACAAGGACTACAATCCATAAATTGGTTCATACAAGCTGTCGAAGTCAGTTTTTCTAGTTTGTTTTAGATAGGTTTTTGATGTCTATACATATTTTTTTCTAGGTTTTATTTTACGTTTTTATGTTCATTTTAGCTATGGAAACCCAAGAAAATAATTACTTTGAGCTGGTTATTAAATATTGAAGAGATTCTACACTTTAGTTCTTGACTTATACTTTGAAGTTTAATTCAAAAGTCGGGATTTTAAATATTCATATTGTAAGTGCATGATTAAGTTACATTTAATTATCATTGATTCAGATCATACAAGTATGAGTAGCTAAACACACAACTAGAATTGTGGGAACCAAGAAGAAATAATGAAGTAAACCTAATATCTAGTATTCCTTGAATGTGCATACATGAATTGTTTCTCCCTTCATTTTGCTTATTTTTAATGGTGGTCAGTGTTAGAACATACCTTATTCTTACTTGCCAGTTCAAAGGAGTGACACATGGGAAAATAGATTATTCAACAGAGATTCTAGGATACCAACCATCATTTAATAGCTTGATCTTGTCCGGGTATAAGTTATTTGAGATCAAAGGTAAGAGTTACTAAAGTAAACATTTGTGGAAGGACCAAGTTGCATGGTAATATTCATTTTTTTAGGGGACCAACCATTTAGGTGAACTTAACTTACCAATCTTGCATACAACATGAAAGGTTACTAATATCCTGATCATATTTCCTGTGTGACTGATCCTAATCTTTTTTAGATTCTGTATTTAAATACCGACCACTTTATACTTGTATTTGGTGGTGTAATATAGGCACATCAAAATTTTGCATCGTTTTCAGGGAATAAGACTTTTGAATTAGATTAATTGTGTTATTTGATTTGACTATTAGTCATTATTATCCGATTTACTTTTTTATGTTATTTTTGTTTTAGTATGCTAATCACTGTGTATGACAAATACACAGAGTCAAGGAAAACCCCTGATTCCATTTTTTCCTAAAATTCTAAGAACTCTAAGAATAATTGCCAACAACAGTTGTCATGAAAGAACGAAATAAGCCATTAAGAACTAAGGGCTGAGGAGGACGAACTGACATATCAATAAGAAACAACTCAAATGAATGAACAACAGTGCCGAGCTGTAACTGTTGCTGCAGCCCAAACTAGGAGAGATTAAATAGCTCGCATAAATACTCTAAATAATCAGCCTTTGAGGAGAGCACAATAGCGACCTAGACATATGCCCCAAGTAGATATTTGAGATGAGTATGATGTTCATCAAGATGATGTTAGGGTACTGGTACTATTGTGTTGCCTCCATTGCCTGTCGTAACAAAGTTTGATATCACTAGCAACATGATTCATATGTCGAACATGAGATGATTATTAACATGCAAAGTGACTGATGATGCCCATATGCACCTGGGGAATTTTGTGAGTGATTGTAAAAGTAATGACAACCGAATTGAAGTGAGCCAGATGCCATCGCACTGCGATAAATTCATTATCCTTGAGGAGAAGAACATTTGGTTCGTTGAAATCCTGAATAGTTTAATTACTACATGAAGATAACTACGAGAATCATTCCTAGAGAAATTATTTCCACCATCAAATAAGTTGTTTCTGAAATATGAAATATGTAACTTGACGCAGGTACCCGAAGATGCTTTCATCAGACATGGGAGTGGTTTACAAAAAAGATTGAAAAGTGCCAAATAACAGGATACCCAACTATTCGCTCCTACAAATCTTCTACAAAGCATTAGATTCTAATACTAAGGTAGTGGAAGGCACTATCATGAGAGGAGTATTCTAGAAAAAAACTTTTGAGGAAGTAGGTGAGACACTCGATGGAGTTACGAAAACCAATAGAGCTTGACACACAAAGGAAACATAGACTTGTAAGTATACTTATGTTGTACGTTCATTCTAGGATATATTGAGAAGGAATTATGAGCCGAGTCAGGAGGTAGCCCAGATGAGAACTCAATTTAGCATTGTTGTGAGATATATTATTGACAATGGACAGGAGAAATCAAATGAGGTAGGCTCACATGAGAAATGATGATTGGTAGATTTACACTCATTTAAGGCCTATTTAGTTAATAAATTAGAGTCCTTAATGTTTAATTATGTCCTATACTAATAATATTTGGATGATTTACAGCTATGAAGGCTAAGTGACAAGGCAAAGATGAATAGTTTTAAGAAAAGCCAAAAACATTAAAAAGAGTAGAAAGTCTCAACCTGACGTTTGCCTAATCGAAAGGGCGAATCACCCAAACGCTTGAGCCTTGTTGAAATGGATAGTGTTTGGAGCCCAAGTGTTAATGACAGTGGGATAAGTAGAGTGGTATCGTCGATTCACCAAATATCTAAAGGTGAACCCATGTGTATCGCCAAAAGTGACAGACTGAAGAGAAAAAGTGAAGGCTATCTTAGGCACACTAGGTGACACTAAAATATTCACAGATTATGAAGGGCGTGTTCCACCAAGTTCTCCCATTCGAGTTCAAACAACTGAAGGCTGAAGATAGTCAAAGGCAAACTGAATGATACAAACGATAATTCACCGAGTGAGTTTGGTGAGCCCGACTAATGTCGCCGAATGGTATGTAGATCTTTTTGGAAAGTATAAATTAGTTTGGAAAAGAGAAAAATGGATCTATCCTATATTTAAACAAGTTTTACTCTTGAAACTCTTATGGAGAGAAAAATATTGAGTATTTCTCTTATTTTGGGGTATTAATTAATGCTCTTGTAATTGACTATTGGAGAGTGAAATGCAATTGTGTGTTGATTATATTTCTTAATTTCATCACATCCACGGCTGTTATCATAATAGGTATATTTTTTGCACTTTTTGTGATGGGGTTGAGTGTTGATTTAACTTAGTGGGTTTCTTGCATTGCTCTATTTTATTGCCTTCCACCATAAGTTTGAGCTGTTAGCATGTGTTAGTTTAGAGGTTAAGGTGACCACCTTAATCCTATGTTAGATCTCGAATTGGTGCGTGAAAGAGACCAATAAGAGTGGGTAATTAGCTCAATGTTTGCAATCTAGCTGAATCTAGTTGTAAAAGAAAGGTAATTGGTTGAATTGTAAATTACATAAATGAGACGTAAAGGAGATTTTATGAACTAATGTTATGAGATCGAAAGAAGATTATCATTATTGAAGATGACCAAAATTATCCATGGTTGTTTAGCTTTATTCAGCAGTACAATATTACCCCTATGTGACATCAATTTCTAATCCCCACACCCCTAGAATCGATATAAATTGTTTAAACTCTATTTAGTTTAGTTTGTTTCTCATACTAGATCTTGAAATTACTTTATTAAATCTATTGGAATAATCCACCCATTTGCCATTATCTAATATAATTGATTAGCCACACTTAATTCACTTCTTGGATTCGTACCTTTACACTACTCCCTATGGAATTCGACCCCGACTCTTAGATGTAGTTGTGTACTGATTTGCTTGTAGTTGAACAAACTTACACTTGGTTTTGTTTTTGTGTCCTATTGGTAGCTGGACCAATGAATTCAAATCACTACACCATTTTAGGCCTACGGCCACCCCAGTAAAGTGTAGCCTAAACTAGCAAAAAGTGTGGCCTTTGATAAAAGGCTACACTTTTGGACTTTAAGCAACACTTTTCCAGGGGTGCCCGAAAGTAGCGTTACCTTAGAGTTTATTAGCTACGCTTAAAAGCGTAGCCTAAAAGGCAAAATGGCAACGCTTTTATGTACCTCAAATAGCAACATTTCTATCTCAGACAACTACACTTTTAAGCGTGGCCTTAGCTTCCTTATTGCCTACGATTCGTAAGTGTTGCCTTTTATATCTAATGTATGACAACAATTTTAAAGTGTTGCCTTTTCTATCTAATGTATGACAACACTTTGAAGTGTAGTCCTTGCCCATGTGCATACCACAATTTACAGTCCTATGGCCACACTTTTTAAGTGTGGCCATATCATTTTGGCTATAAAATATTTATATGCCACAATTTCTAATTAAAAAATACCAATATTATTTTGCAATAAATAATCTCAAGCATTAGATTGGCTCATGAGTAATTCAAATATATAGATTTGCAATAAACTTCAAAAGATAGTATGTACGTCTTGTACGTACTTACACATACCTATACAACAATATTCTAAATATGTGTACACAATTGTTCAAAAAGTACTCTTACAATAGTTCAATATATTCTAGCAAAGAATATATTTCACAAAATCAAACA